>VXCM01003038.1:86728-157377 GCA_014773175.1 Lucifuga dentata | reverse complement strand
ACATCAAGATGAGTTTGACCATTAACGGATTAAATATCAACTTACCATCATCTCCACTGAGACTGATGCTTCTTTCCACAGGTCGTTGTGCAAATTCATCCATAAAATGCAAGAAATTCATCCAAATGAAATTCCTCCATCAAATGCAAGAAATTAGTCCATAAAATGGGAGAAATTTGTCCACAAAATGAAATTGTCCAAACGTAAATCTACTCTACCCAACATACACCTGAAGCATAGGAATTAAAAGTTGTCACCATGTTGTGGTGCTGTTCCTCTGATTTCAACTGTAGGGAGTGTGTGTAGCAGCGACACAACACATGTATCTCAAGTAAAACACACAGCATAGCATATTGTAGCATCCACGCTAACATCTTGCAGTAACAAACCATGCAGCACCAACAAGCTGGCTAACATGTTAACATGCATGCCCACACCTGAACAACTTAACAGCCNAGCACCAACAAGCTGGCTAACATGTTAACATGCATGCCCACACCTGAACAACTTAACAGCCTGAACACACAGGCCATCATTTCAATTCAGCCATTAACAGCTCAAATTGAATGTTTACATTCCTAATTTGCCAGCAATGCATCTCATTTGCAATATTAAAACTATGTGCAGCTTAGCATAAGGCTGCACATGAAACATACAAATACCACAACACAGCAAAAAGGTAAAAAAAAAAAAGTTTCTTACCTTTGATGTCTTCAGGTGTTGCTCTGATTTCCACCTGTTGATCCTGGTTTGTGCATGTGTGAGCATGTCACAACAGCATTTAAAACCACCAAGCATCGATGCAGACCAGCAACACAACATTAAAGCTGTTAGCACACTGCTAAACATGCTGCCACCCACACAGCAGCAACTAGCTCAGCAGCAATGACAAAGCTGCAACTGACTTGCGAGCACCAAGTTTGCTAATATTAGCATGCATGTTAACCAAGACGAAACAGGGCAACTCAAACAAATAACCAATAAATGACTCAAACAATTTCAGAGTTCAATAACCACAATGTCATCACGACCAGGACCAACACAACATGCTAAAGCTANAACAATTTCAGAGTTCAATAACCACAATGTCATCACGACCAGGACCAACACAACATGCTAAAGCTAATTAGAACACACCAGCAGCAAAGTGACAAAGCATGGGTTCTGAACACACGCCATCATTTCAATTCAGCCATTAACAGCTCAAAACTGAATTTTTACAGCTCATAATTTGCCAGGAGCAACACAACTCATTTGCAATATTAAAACCATGAGCAGCTTAGCATGAAGCACAAAAGCACTGCAACATGTTAACATACAAACAGCAGCAATGCAGCGCATACGCAGCAAAAAGGTTTTAAAAAGTTTCCTACCTTTGATGACTTCAGTGATGATCTGATGACTTCCACCTGCTAGTCCTGGTTTGCGCGCGCGCGCGTGTGAGCGCGTCACAGCAGCATTTAAAACATTTTCAAACCGCCAAGCAAAAACAGCGATACAGACCAGCAGCCCAACAAACAATATTAAAGCTGTTAGCATACTGCTAAACATGCTAACACCCACACCGCAGCGACTAACAAGGCCGCAACTGACCTGCGAGCACCAAGTTTGCTAAGATTAGCATGCATGCTAACCAATACTAAATACGGCAACTCAGACAAATAACTGAATAAGACAACAATTTCAGAGTTGAATAACCACACAACCACGATGGTATCATGACCATGACCAACATACATGTTAAAGCCGAGAGCAGCCAGCAGCATAGTGACGTGAAACATACGTCCTACCTGTTCACATAAGCTAGGTGAACAGAGCACAAAGCACCGTTCAACCTGTATTTATAGGGTTGGGCCCTACCATAACTTATTGATAAGAACTTTTTCACAAAACTCACATTCAAACTAGTGGTCAACTCTAATAAAAACAAATCTAAGTAAAATTAAACAAAAGTAATTTGTAAATCTCGACAGAGCTGGATAAATTGTAAATGTATTTGAGCAAGTTTATTGATTTATGTATATGCTTGACTGTTGGTTTCGTCCATACCGCCAGTCAGGGCCAGCGGAAGGGCGAGGTCAGTAGTAAACGCTTTTAACTTGGTGTAAAACCGAAATATGACAAATAAACTTGCTTTACACGATGAAGTTAGTGTGAAAACAACAAAGACGTAAAGAGAAATTGAGGATTTAGAGTTTTAGTGTTAAAAGTACAAGGAATTGATTACGATTTATCACTACAGTAAAAAACTCGGTACTTCCTGCATACATTTCATAATAAAAGCCCTCCAAAGGCTTGTATTGTGAAAGGAAAGCAGGAAGTTTTGCGTTTCTATTGACTGTAACTTAACTATGATCTAAAATTGCAAGTACAGGTGTTGTGAATAAATTAATCGGGCTAAAATTGGTATTTATGCTAAAAAAGAGAAACTCAGAGCAACAAAACTGAATAAATCATGTCTGTGTTGTACTGATGGAAATAATNTAAAAAAGAGAAACTCAGAGCAACAAAACTGAATAAATCATGTCTGTGTTGTACTGATGGAAATAATATTGTGTAAATGAACATGAAGGGAGATGAAGAGACACGTGCTTATTAGTCAAGACATTTTTATTTTGCATAACAAATATTACTGAAGTCATAGAGCTCAGGTTGTAATACATACTTCATTTTCTAGGCAGCAACATCTCAAGCGAACAATCCATCACGTGTAAAAGCAGTTTTTTTTTCGTCACACACACACTTGGCAAGACAGAACACACACACAGAGGGGGAAAGCACATTCTTCAAGCCATGTATAACATCACAACGGCCTCGTGGGGAATTTGTTCATGTCTGAACTGAACGTTCCGCAAAAAAAGCACAGAATCACAGCAGTTTTTTTATTTTCCTGCGAGTTTTTGCATGTATGGATTTTTCTAGTTTGCAGCAACACGTTTTCCGTAAACTGCATAAGACTGTATTTAAGCTTTGGTTTGCACTGCTGCTTCAGCTCCAGTTGGATCTGATGATGTGATCTCAATCTATTAAGGTTTTTTTTTTTTTTTTTANAAAAAAAAAAAAAAAAAAAAAAAAAATACAATCGAGAAATGTGACTGCAACAACGGCAGCAAATGCACACAAAATACACAGCCCATGAAGATAAATCTCAGTCTGCACATGCTATAGGCATTTCTCTTATTTTACAGGCAAAGTTTTTAATAAAAATACTAATTGGTTAAACAATAAATGCTTTATGGAGTAAAAGGGCTTTTTGTTTCCACTTCCCTCTGAAGCTTTTTTTTTTTTTTTTNTTTTTTTTTTTTTTTTAGGTCCATTGTTTCCACTCAGAGCCCTTCATGAAATGGATTAACTAAGGCAACACGTAGTCGACTCGATTCCTTTAAGGGCACTAAAAACCAAACAAAACTGAACTGTACCAAGTGGGTACTTTGTGTTTGTACTTCAAAACAAGTATTTTTTACCTCATGTCATCGACTCTTAGAGAAGCTGCCTGCTGATACATCTGCTGTATTGCCACAGCAAAGAAAGGCAATAAATCCCTGTAAAACACACAACTTTAAGCAGATACTTTACATGTTGTACCCATAGCATGATCAGTTTAAAAAAAAAAAAAAAAAAAAAAAACCTGACAGGATCACGAGTGCATAACAGCTGTGAATAGTGATCACAAACGCATGTCTTTATCATGCAAACCAACCTGGAGGAAAACTAAACAGCATATTTGTTTTTTTCCACCCAAAATATTCATAACACCAACAATTAAAATACCCACTGACAAGTCACTTTGTTTTTCCCTAATTAAATGAACGTATAAATACATAATTATCAGTAATTCCTTTCAAATACTTGAAGCACAAACAAAAGGAGGCGCTGCTGAAAACAAAACCAGGTGTGTGTTGCTGTTTTTGTACTTAGAGAAGCATGCAGGTTCTATTTTCACGTGATTCATGTTATCAAGTCATGTGACCTTCTCTCTCTGCATGCCGGGTGACCTTTCCTGGTGCCAAACAGAGAAACGCATCCAGAGAGGTAGACGATGTTTTGCTCTGCTGTCTGTTAGTGCATTTAGTCCTAAACGTACGTCTACCCACAGAAACCAGGAAACACACAGAGAGGAAGCAAGCGGCTCTACCAGCACGGCGACTGTGTTACTGTATTGCCATAATATTTGAGTGATGCATAATAAAGTGTATGTGGGTTCAGTGCTGTGGTTCATCAGTGATTCCTAGACTTAAACATCGACAGTGCAGAGGGGTTCGCTTCCCGGCTGGGCAGACTCCATGATGGTCATCTTGGGCTTCTTCCTGGTTTCCTCCTGGAACAGAAACACTCGACGTCATTACCATTGTGAGGAGTCGATTCCAAAAATGGTAATAAAACACGCCATTAATACAATTTATCAAAAACTCTGGGGCATCCAAAAATCCTGGCATGGCTCGTCAGCTGTATTAGACGTGTAAAAATGCACTAAATCCTGTAAGTTCAAACTCAACGGGATTAACAAACAAAATTTCACCAAAAAAAAAAGTTCCACTGAGGTGCTTCCAAGCTAAATAATTACCCGTGCAAATCAAGTCTTTCTTCATAAAGTTGTAACAGCAATAACCAAGCATAACCATGTCTGCCCCCTGGTGGAGGGTTTTATTAAAGGATCCTACCATCCATTTTGCATGTTTGAGCCTCATATATTCAATTTTCATACACATAACGTTACTGACAATCATTTCAATGACACATATCATTACAAACTGCGGACAGAATGGTGGACCATATGAGGGTCGCACACCACTTGAAATCTGAAACAACGTGGATGCTTCCACATGATGTAAATCCATCTTCATCAACAACTCGCTGAGTGAAAAGGCGAGGAGGAAGGGGAAGAATACAGGAGAAAAAGAGGGATTTATGTCATGCGGACGCCATCCACATGGTTTCAGATTTCCAGCTGTTTTGGCCACAATTATAAAATTTTCCACATTCCCACTGTTGCGTCCATGTAAGCATTAAACAGCCTGAAGCTTCATGCTACACATTTCCAGAAAGCTGGAAATCTCTGGAATTGTAGATCTTTGCCGCTTCAGTTTGGAACAAATAACTACATTTTTAAAGAATAATGTTGTGCTGCTGGTATATCAGCTTCAACAAGTAATTTGAATGAACCACAGAGTTCCTTGTCCAAATATTTTGCTGTAAATTAATTCTGAATTTTCATGAAGACGTGTTGTGTTCAGGTGCAAAAGCTTCAGTTTCTCTGGTTGAGCTCTTTGCTTAACAGGAACGGTTCTTACCCTCTGTTTGGCCAGTTTGATCATTTCTTCTTGCAGTTTGTTCAAAATGTGAAGGTTTGGTTTGTTCTTTTTGGCGTACTGCTGCAGCTCAATCACACTTTTGTCAGAGTTCTCCTGCAAAAGATAAAACATTTAGAAACTTATGAAGAAATGAAGAGCTACAGTAAATAAATATCAGTTTATCAGTAATCTCACTAGTTATTCTCCTGGTGCAGCAGCTGGCAAAGTGAACAAAGCATTGTGTAAGCAATAATCACAATAATCCAAATATCGATTATCATATCAAGTGAAAATCAATCAGCTTAGAAATGCAGATTTTCCATGAGCTCTGAAGCTTTGCAGGCAGCAACACCACGTACCTTCTTGACCATCTTATTGCTCTCTCTGCCATACATGCGCAGCAGCGAGCCCCAGTTCTTCACGTGAGGATGAAGCATCTGCAGGATCTTCTGAGACGCCAGCTGTTTGCCGACCCTCTTGTTCTTGCCTGGTGGCAAAGATACAAACATATAACACGCTGTAAGAGAGCAGTCAGCTTCAGAAGGTGAAGCTCAAATCCTACAATAATGACAACGGTACATTTTATTTCACACAGGAAAAAAATCCAATCAAACCAAAATATATCAGCAAAAGTCATGTGACAGCACTCTCTCTACTCATTGGTCAGAAATGTCTGGAGGCAGAGAAAGAAAATCCAAACAGGAAGTAGTTTGTTGTGGTGGTCAAAGTAAATCAGAGTAACAAAGATGAATGTGGATCCTTTCCTAGTCATAGCATCATTTGATCCATAAAGAAGAAAACTATGACAGCAGAAGATGAATCTGATGTAGAGACAACGTGTGGAAAACCACATGCTGCTTCACATGATGTGAAGAAGACGTGCTGCCTTCACATGCTGAACAGGAGAATGGAGCAACATGCTGACAACATACAAGCACATGCTAACCTGAACACGTTAGCTAAGATTGATGTGTTTCCACCTTTAACAGCATCTGTTTGATTTGATCATCAAAGATGGAGTTTACTTAATGTTAGACACACATCTAGCATCTCTGCTGCTAATCAATCAATACATCAATAGATTGATCTGTAATTGGTTCAAAAATTATGCAGATCATGTTCAGACCATAAAGAAAAAGATCCACAGTTATTTTGGAACCAGAAGGAACCTGCTTATAACGGTCTCGTTGTGGTTTTAGTTCATACTCAGGTGCAATTGCTGTGTTCAGACTTGCACCAAGGGGGAAAACGAACCCCAGCCTGACTGAACCAGATCAAACCATGTAGGTGTGAAAAGGCTCCAGGTGTGTCCAGGTAACTGTCATGTAGTACAGATTATTTATGGGCTTTACTTACACCAGCCATGCACAGTGTGTTTCCCACACGTCATCACATATTCACTCTTCTGGTTCTTTCCTGGGATCACCTCAAATTTAATGCTGGTGTCTCCCATTCCGTGATTTCTGCAGAAGAAACATTTAAACTACATATCACATAATATTAAAAGCACAACTGCAAAAGTGATCTGAAAGAAAAAAGGCCTGGAACCTGTTACCACTCCCGAATTAACAAAAGACTAGGCAGATAATAAACTATATGTTGCTGATGTTTCTGGATTCTGCTAAAATATAGTTTTTGTCAGTTTAAAAAAATAAAATAAATTAAAAAAATAAAAAGACAAATTTAAAAATAAATAAATAAATAAAAAATTTTAAAAAATTCTAGGAAACAAATTTAGGAAAATTTCACACTCCAATATCATGAAAATCCTGTTTTAAAAGTCTAATTTGTTAAAAGGTTTGACAGAAATAAAGATTTTCATGACCCAAAATTTGTTGTCCTGTCTAGTAAATTATTATTTTTTAAATCACAGCTTTTTATGTAGCAAATAAAAGCCAATTTAAATGAATTAATGTAAATTAAATGTTTGAAAAGACAAAGAGTCAATTCTATCAATTAAACATTAAGCATCGCAGCTTTAAAAATAGAGTTCCTGTTACCTTTTAAGGCACTCATGGAGGATCTGATATGGAGAAAGTAGACCTGCTTTGTTGGTCAGCTCGTACACCCTCGAATCTTCTATATTGATATGATTAAAATACTGTGAGACAGAGACATGGAGGGTTAATGAGTTATCTCAATCGATGAAGACGCATCAACTTCATGAACAAACAGTAAATAGATCTAGCCACAGTTACCAGGAAATCAGTTTAGAAAATGAATTTTTAACTTCCTGAAATTTTGATGTCAAATATTCATGTGAATTTTGCATCATTACAGCCTCATAGATGCACATTTTACCACCTCCTCCTCGTCATCATCATCATCATCATCATCATCATAAAGTCGTGTCAGACATGATAAAACTGAATGTGATGATATTTCTACTGGGAATTGATGGAAAATTGGTATCAATTAGTGCTTTTTTTGGTGAGAGTAAGAATATCACACTGGATATCTCTGGATATCGGACATTTGGTATGAAATGAAATTATAACTCTGCGTTGGCACTTGACTTAAACTTCCAGTGTTTGTGATTATTGAAGTGCAACAGCAAAATAATCTGATGAGTTTAGCTCAGAACATCTAGTAAATTAAAAAAAAAAAATTAATAAAGTACCTCCAGTTCATCGCCCTCAACAGGCTTTTCCTCAGATGTCTGCTTCACAAAGTCAGGAATGAGGATTTCCAGTGTGGCTCGAGCTGCAAAATCACAGAGAGAGAGAGAGACAAAAAANAAAAAAAAAAAAAAGTAAACATTTATAACAGTCGATGAAAATTGATCATTTCAGCTCTCTGTTGTAATTGTAATGGGTTCTAATAAAGATGACTGACTGAGATGCGAAAGAAAATAATTGGGAACTAGAATTTAGTCAGTTACAATTCCAAGAATGTGTTTTAAATATTACATCACCCTGATTTACATATGAGAACATCAGAGAAAGAATAAAAAAAAAAAAAAACACCATTAAGTTACTATACCAATTCTTCATCCATAATATAATGCAGTTCAGTACATCACCACCACAAAAACAGCAACAAATAACCACAAATCTGAGTAAACAACTTCTAACAAAAACTAAACATTATTAGCGTAACTACATAAATTTCCTGAAGAGCTGCTGTATAGAAATGATGAAGGAATTGTACAGGTAGGTAAGTAAGTAAGTAAGTAAGTAAATAAATAAAGAGACCACTGAATTTATAATTAGTTACCAGCTCACCACAAATCTATTAAAAAAAAAAAAAAAAAAAAAGGCTGGGCAATAAATTGATTTAATCAATTAATTCGATTTTATGTTTTTGGCACAATGTGTATAATAGTTGAATCACAAAACCGAGATTTTTATTTTTTTTTTTAAACTAATATCTAACTATTTTTAACAGGGGAAATGTGGCAGTGGGTTGCTCTCCATCAACAAGCCCGTTTTGTGCTCGTTACATCTACAAGCCTTATTTATACTTTCCGCATATGTGTGAGGGTCTGCTCGGCTCCGCCTCCAGTGAGTGCGGTTTTACCAACCTGACCAACCAATCTTCACGTTGGTTGATGCCACACCCACAAAGCTTTCAGCAGGTCAGATGTGCATCAAGATGCCAACAAACACTTCGACTGAAGATGAGCTCGTTCCTAAAAAAGGTAACGTCACTTCATCACGTCAGTCATTTGGAAGTGGTTTGGTTTTGCTTTACGGTGTGGAGCAAACCAGCGTGTTTTGTAAAGTTTGTAGGAGCTGCAGCTACTAAAAGCAGCAGCGCTGCGAGATGCAGATCTACAATCACAAAGCGCAGCGAAAAAGCAAATGAGGTTCCTGCATCATTTTCCAGCATCATGGCGTCTGATCAGAGGGTCTTCATACGGTGGAATATTAACATGTCAGAGCATCAAGAGGCAGCAGACAGGCTAGTGTTCCTCACAAGGAACCTGTAAATTACTACAAGAACCTTTTGCAAGTTTTTGTTTAGAAAGCCCTACAGTTTTATTTAAAAGTATCATTATTATTATTTTAATCAAGAAAGTACTTATTTGAAATATGGCTTGATCTTTTTTGGATAAAAACAAGAAAAATCAAGATTAAGATCGAGAATAGTCCATAAGTGTGAAAAAAAATTGAGGTTTTATTTTTAGGCCATATCACCCAGCCCTAAAACAATCTAAGAAGTTACCAGCTTTATTCTTGGCTAGTTTTTTGCTGCTTGCAGTTCCGGTGCCGTACGTCACTCCATCTATAATGACCGACGCTCCGAAGGGCTCACTTGGGTTCTCTGTGGAAAACAAAAGTTTATTTTATGAGGTTGACAAGTTTGATGCATGGTGTAGTGTTCAACAATACATACTTTTACATGAAAAAAATTAATCTATTAAAGTCATATTACAGCAGTTAAGGCAAGAATGATTAGTATTACTGCCTGACAAAGAAAAACTTACCACATTCAAAAAAGTTGTAAACAGGTCGAACCTTTAGGACGCGTTGCATATATTCATGTAAGATACAAACTTCTGACTTCCCGTTAGGGTTGATGACAAATTCTGATAAAACAGAAAAAGGAAATGCATCAACAAATAACCCAGCTGCAAGTTTTTTACTTTACTAAACATTATATTACACTTGATACTCTCCCAACGTCACCGCAAGGCACAGATGAGCTCCCAACTTCTAGACCTGATGGTGCATTCACAGGTCAAACTGCAGAGCAAGTAAATGACCATTTTCTCAGACTAATATTTATATCTGGCAAAGAAAATGATTTAAGTCTTGGAGCTGAAATGAGGCTTGTACTGCTCAGCCAATAAATGAAATCAAAGTTTATTTATATGTTTATTTTATTTTATAAAATTTATTTTATTTTATTTTATTTTATAAAATATGAATAAAAACAAAACATTACTACAGACATAACTATACATACACGCACACATGCAGGTAAAGTATAAAAACAGTTTGCTGTATAAAAATTTCAGATCAAAGATGGTTCAAATGTGAATGTGCAGAAGTGAGTTTTAAGGCGACATTTAAATACGGATCAGGGATGGGCAACTGGCGGCCCAAGGGCTGAATATGGCCTGCACCTTTAATCTATCAGGCCCTTGGATACCTTCAATTAATAAAAATGAAAATTATAAAAAGTGTTTTCCTTTGTTATTACCACCACCCATCAGCAGANATTAATAAAAATGAAAATTATAAAAAGTGTTTTCCTTTGTTATTACCACCACCCATCAGCAGAGGGCGCTCAGTCATTACTGATACTGTATTTACTATCATCCATGTCATTCTAGCAAAGCTAAGAATAAGGTCAGGTTGGGTCTGGGGAGGGGCCTGTATGTTAACATAAAGCAGAAGTAGTTATTTTTCCTGTTATTCTTTGTATATCTCCTCGTCCCTTTTCCTCTCTGACACACTGAGAGAGAGAGAGAATTAAAGAGAGAGAGAGAGAGAGATCGGGTTGAGTCGGTCTTTGACCCTGAGAATGAGATTTTATGGCCCCCCTCCTCATCAAAGTTGTCCATCCCTGAGATTTGGATGGAAGGTGCTGACTTGATAGACGGCAGCAGATTATTCCAAAGTTTAGGAGCCACTTGTTGGCATTTTGTTGAGACCGGGGATCAGCTAGAACGGCCAAATCTGATGATCTGAGGGACTTTGAGCTTGTATAAAGCCTTAAAAGATCTGATACAGAAGTCTTCAAAGCTTTGAAAACAAAAAGTAGAATCTTGAAGATGATTCTATATTGAATTAGAAGCCAGTGGAGAGCTGCTAAAACTGGAGTCGTGATCTCTCTTTTTTGAGCCTTAAAAGCCGAGCTGCAGCATTCTGACCTAATTGGAGGTCAGGTCACAGATGCCTGGTTGATACCGTAATATGAGGAGTTGTAGTAGTCAAGCCGAGAGATGAGTGCAGGGATGAGCTTCTCCAGTTACTGAGAGGAGTGGTTTGATTTTTGGAATAGTTCGAAGCTGAAAGAAACTAGATTTGACAAAGCCATTTATCTGTTTATCAAACTTAAACTCAGAGTCAAAAATCACTGAGATTTTTAACTTGAGGTCGGAAAATAAGTATAAGCGCTATGAAAGCCACAACATTTCAGAAGTCCTGGCACTGCGGTGATCATACGGATTTTTAGAAATCTTAAATCTTACCCTTCTTGGTGGGTGCATCTTGGACAGAGAGTGTGATAAGTTTCTGGTTGGCAGGCAGGATTGGTCGCTCTGACTCCGCCTGCTTCCTCTTCATGTCTCTGTTGAACTGCCTTCGCTCAGCCCAGGTACGAAACTTCTTCACGGTCACTTGTTCAAAGTCGAAGCATTTCTCCAGGTACAAACGAAACTCTTCGAGGTCTGTGAAGCAGTTAAATGAAATCCATGTGACAGCAGCAAAACACTGACATCCCCTAAATCACTATATTACAGGCTTAAAAGAGCGTACCGGCGATCATGTATGTTTGAGCCCAAAATATACTATCCATATACATGTTACATTACCGACAACCATTTCCCAAAATATTCTGCTTTAGCTGTAAATTTCAGAATATTTTTCCTACCTTGTAGACTGCCGCAGCTCATTCCACGACGTTATAAAAATCTACTTATAGAGACTTAAAACACACTTGAGATAAATAATCCATCAGAGAACAACACATCTATTAGGTTTTTTTTAAACTTTATTTCACTAATCCAACAAAGAGCTGCATGGAAAATGATGCATCTCAGCCAGGAAATATAGTCCCAGGAGAAGACGGTTTTTATCAAGAAATTAAAATGACCATATCTTCTACAATGGTGCATAAGTGTTAGAAGACAAAACATTAAATTTTAAGGTGTGTGTATCACCTGAACATTTGACTTTGAAAGATTAGCGGATTTGCAAAAGTAACAAGAAAACTAAAATACGGTTTCAAATTGGTTGTCAGTAATGTAACATGTATGTATACATGCGTGTATTATATACTGTATATCAGGCTCAAATATGCACAATCGCCGGTATGGTCCTTTAAGCCCCTTCTGTCTGCTCTGAAAAGCTCTTACCTATGGACTCGTCCTTGCACACCTCCACCTTGGCTTTGACCTGTCCCAGGGCTCCTTGGGCCACATCACAGAGCTGGGAATCCTTGGCGATATCGCCCTCAGCCAGGCTGGGGGGCGGGCCGTCCTCGTGCTGCTGGGCTGCAGAGTCTGGCAGGTCTGCGCTCTCGTCACCGTTGGCCTCGCCCGGCTTGACAGGAGATTTCTCTGCGAGTGGAGTCACCTCCCCGTTCAGCTCCCTTTCCTCCTGCTCCTTCATTTTCTTGTAGTGGAGGCAGGGGATGCTGCTGGTAGGAGGGTCGTGTTTCTGTAATGAGAGAGGACGACAACAAGTGGAAGTTTTTCAATCATGGCTCTTACTTTTATGTGACTTTCCAGATTTTAAAAGATTATTTCAATGATTTTCAAGTGATAAAAATCCTAAAGGGATAGACAAGACAACTGCTACCTAGTCTCAGAGCAAGCCTAATAATAAATGATCTTTTAACCTTTATTTATCCAGAGTACCCATATTAAAGGACCATAACACCCATTTTTCATGTTTGAGCCTAATACATTCAATTGTCATACATGTTACATTACTGACAGTCATTTCCAAAGCATACTACTGGAACGGTGAATTAAAAATGTTTTTCCTACCTTCCAGACCTCCATTGGTTTCAGTTCATTCTGCTATTAAAATCAACTTGTTGATACTGTAAACGTTCTTGGGATAGGTAATCCATCATCACCAACAAGACGTGTACTCAGGTTTTTTTTTTTGGTTTTTTTTTTAGAAGTTTTGTAATTTTAGTGTTTAAGTGCAATAAAAAGCGTGGAGTGAATGTATGCCTCCACCAGGGAATAGTCCCAAAAGAAGACCTGCGTTTAAAGGACTGTGATTTCATAAGGCTGCGTAACTATTAGCAGGAGAAACATGGATTTTTAAGGTGGCTGTATCACTTGAATATTTGATTTTAAAAATTTAAGAAAGTCTGCAAAGTATCAGGAAAGCTGAAATGCAGTTTTATCCTTTGGGAAGTAACGTAACATGTATGAAAATTGAATATATTAGGCTCAAACATACAAAATGGATGGTGTGGTCCTTTAAACCTAAACAACTTGAACACCTTTGAAATAGATCATCTTAAACTAGGTTCAAAACTTATCTATCAACCCCCTGTCAGGTTCATTGCAACTCACTCTGATGCTGCCAGTCCCAAGGAAATAGGGTCTGGACCAGGTGACCACCCTGGTCTCCCTGTGCAGGTAGACTGGAATGCCTGAGTTATGGAATGTCATAATCCATCCATCAGGTAGCGGCTCAGTGGGCGGACGCCCCCGGTCTGACATAAAAACAAACAAACAAACAAATGAATGTTGAAGTTGGTAGATTTCAAACATCCAGGAAGAAAACAGACAGTGTGAGTTTTGAGAAGTTGAGTCACGTTTTCGTTTGTATTTTACTTACTATGATGATCTAAGAGCACCAATATTTAATGAAATATATATCCAGAAATATTTTTGTGGAGTGATGATGAAAAATTGGAATGTTTGTTTAATTTGTTTTTATAATTCAATTTTTTTTTTTTTATTTTCCAGAACACTGCAGCGTATCATAGAGCAGATCCAGTACATTCATACAAAATAAAATGACATAAAAATAAATAAAACCACTGACATTAAAGGTAAATGTTTGTTTACCATCCTATTTTAAGTTTAAATTAAAAAGTAACCAGAATTGATCCCGTATCTCTTTTTTTTTTTTATGTCTGTTTAATTTTAATGTTTTTAAGTTTAGGCTAAGTTTGTCTCCACAGCCTGGAAAAGAAGATGGATCATTTCTTAAATATGTCTAAGATCTTGTTTGATGTTTTGATATGGATTTCACTTCACAATTTATAAGAAATCCTTATTTATTTATTTTTGTTTAATGAAGTTTAGTTTTTTTTTTTTTGTAAATGCAAAATTTATACCACACTGGATCCGGTTTATGTGAAATAATGGTGTCTTGTAAGAACATGATCAGTGCTTAATTTGGGCAAAAAGAAGTGCCGGAACCACGATCAGATTGGGATGCTAATTTTTACTGGGACTTTCAGTTGTCGACTGGGGGGAGCACTAAGGCGTGGCGAGCTGTCAAACTGAAATGAGAGCCTCGTAGCCGGATTGCAGTATATGTCCTACCGCTGATAGACACACCATAACTACATTTAAGAAACTAAAATAAAAAAAAAAAAAAAAANAAAAAAAAAAAAAAAACAAAAAAAAACAACACCTCCGCTATGGAGAAACATTTCACAATGTGATCATTCCTCTACCAGCGTTTAGAAAGGCTCGTTTTCATCCATTTTATCCACATTTCCGGGTTGGTGTGTTAGCTTCGATAATTTGCTTTCGTGATTTTGTCAAGAATTTGTCGTACACAATTTAATTATTTTATTGTTTAATGCACACAATTATGTCCAAAAGCAATATAAAATTAAAACTAAATTACTTAATATAGTTCTAGAATGCTAGCTTCTGAAATAATCTCTCCCGGTACACACAGAGCCATCAGAAATAAGTGCCGGAACTCAGTTCCGGTGCGTTACAGCACAAATTAAGCACTGAACATGATATTCATGACACAATAATGAAATAAAAATTAATTCATACAAAAATACAGCAGGAATTATCACACATTACCAGCCGCAACAGACAGACTCCACTTTAATCTCACTCATATGCTTTGTGTAAGTACTGTATCATGTAATATTGTATAACGACAATATTAAAGCCAAATTAAACAGTGAATTACAGCTAAGAAGCTAACAGGCCACTCACTCTTTAGGACCGTCTTTATTTTGGTCATCATTGGCTGAACACCTCCTTCACCGTCCGACTGACGGTCACTCTCGCCGCCAGATTTGTCCTCTGCCAGACGCATCTTTTTTGGGACGGGCATGCCTTCCTCCAGCAGAGCGTCCACATCGTTGTCAAACTCCTCCTAGAAGAGACAATGGTTAAAGCCGAGACAGAAGGACGAGGCGCCGGGTTGAAGAAGTTTCAAAGACTTGAAGAAACAAAGCTTTGGTGGAAGAAGAAAATAAAAACAACAACAACCATAAAATGAGTCGATAAAAACCAAACTAGTCTGTATGGATGAGAAATGATAAGTTCCACTGTGGGGTGAAGAGATACTGTATAATACTCTGATTACCTATTTATTAGGTGTATCTGTACAGTCTGATGTGATCTGATTCAATCCTGCCTTTGGGAAACTTTGTCTTGTCAAATATAAGTTTAAACATTTACATTAATAAAAGCTGCAGGGCCTATATGGCGGCTTCCTGGCATAACTAAATGGAACAGAGACATCGTCATTGTCAAAACAATGACAAGCAAAAAAGAAAGAAAAATAATAATAAAAAAATCAGATTTCAGAAAGATCAATGCAGCTCTCTGGTCTATTTCTGAGATCACAGTTATTGGTGTTGTATTAATCTGCAATATATTGACACGATTTTCTAAGTTTTTGTCTGTCTGTGGCACCAACATCTCTAGAACCCGGAATTGTATGAAGTTGATATTCAGCAGGTTTATTGCTCAGAACCCAAGGACATGCAGAGTCACGTGTGAAGTTGTTTAGATGAGCGGTTCTCGAATTGAGCTGTGCCAATAAAAAGTCTGTGCAGCGGGATGCAATCCAGGATACGCTCCGGTCCAGTGCCACAGTCTCAACCCGACCCCGTACAGCAAACAAAGCTAGCTCACGAGGACGTGCAGAACTAAGTTATGGCAGGCTGAAGTCCGGCCCGGTCCAAACACACACGTTTTGAACGGGAATGCACTAGTATTTTTTAATTCTGAGTTTAATCAGCTTCTTCCTGAAACAGCATCTACATATAAAAGTTTCACAAAGATATGATTTTTTTTTGCAGGGCTGCTGTTCTGGTAACATTAGAGTTTAAAGATTTTCTTAATAACTTTGTGACTCAAAGCACTTTTGATTTTAGATACTGAAAGCATTCAAACTGCTATTACAAATCACAACACAAATTTGTCACAGTTTTGATATTGCTCCTGTTAATAGCGTTTATTAGTTTTGAAGGGGCTTTGGCTCGAAAGTAAACATAGCACTAAAATTAAAGGGAGAAAATTAGGCAGCACTAACCTTTTCCAGTACCACACTTGTCATTTTCAGTGAGGACAGAACAAAGTAATAACAGACCAAACATGCACAAAAGTGTATTTCATTTCGTGTGGCTTGGAATATTTGTTTCCTGTTCAACACATCAGTTCTAACGAAACACAAATGGTCTTGTAATGTTCAAGGACATATGCCACATTTGCTAAAAAATAAATCTGTCTGCCTGCCATAATATCATTATCCTGAGTCGAGTCGTGGCTCAGTTTAGGGGCTGGATCCTCTGATGTCCACAATTGTAGACCAGATATAACATATTGAGTGGAATGTCCTTATTCATAGGAGAGAAAAGCAGCGACAGAGGGCACAACCAGTGTTTCCCTCAATATCCCACAATCCAATGTCAACCTACCGATCAGTTGCTTAATGGAGCATTCAATCATCTGCAGCATCTCATAGTCAGGAAATATATTTATCAGGTATTGTATTCAACTACAATAACTTATGAAAAGCCATTCCATGATATAAATAACATTCTTGTCAGCAGTTTGGAAATATTTGCATAGCAGGAAAATGTAAGATATGCAGATACATGTTGCATTATACATGTACATTGTTTGCTTGTAGTCTGTCAAACTGGCCTCAGTTTTGGGAATCAGTGAAGCCTGAATGATCCACTCAGTCTGCAACAGAAACTATCAACAGTCTCACTATCTTTCCCATTTAAATACATCACAACTAATTTGCTATCTCCTCCAAAATAACAAAGCATTGGATGGAGTCCTGTAGAACACTCCCATTTACATAACCTGTACTGTACAAACTGTATTAAGCCATTTCTGCTGGACGCTGAAATACACGTGGTGCACAGATGAACAACTTAATGTTATGTGTAAATAATGTCAAAAAGCAATGCAGAGGTTAAAAACAGACGTACCTCGTAGGGGAAAGCCAGGGCATCATCGTCGGCTTGCTCCTGCTGAACTATGGCATCAGACTTAAAGCCGCCATCCCCACCATCATGATCCAGGAAGTTCTCATAGAAGTCATCCAACTCATCCAGGACAGCAAACTCTACCTTGTTTTCCAGGCCTACCTCAGCTTCCTCTGTTCTTCTGCTCGCATTTCCCACTCCAGAGCAACCCTCAGCTGCCCCCTGCTCATAAAGAGAGTCATGCAACTGACCGTTCAGGCTGTCTAAGCTAGCCCCCTCGCCGTCCTTCTGCCCCACACCTGTGTACAAAACCTTCCTGTCTTTACTACTGCTATTGCTTTCCGTGAAGCTAACACTGATCTTAACGTCTCGAAGCAGCTTGAGATCTGGTAGAAACTTGGTGACCGCGGGAGCATGGCGGGCCGTTCTAGGGCACTGTGGGGTGGGATCGGACTCATTTGAGAAGTGGCTACAGAATGTTATTGAGCCCTTGCTGAGGGGCTGCTGTGGCATCGCTTCCCCGTCCCCTGGGGTGTATGTGTATCCATCACCACCAGAGCTAACGTCCATTACCTCTGCGTCACTGGACGTTTGCAGGGGAGGTGGTGGAGGTGCTCTACCCTCATCTTGGCCAAAATCATCAGGTGGCTCCAAGGGGAGAGGGGGTAAAATATCATCTATCTCCATTGGTTCTGTTAAGTAACTACTGATAATTTATTTTAAACTCTGACCTGTTGAGACTTTCTTATCTAAAACCAGAATGCATGCAGAAGCACATCCCTGTATAGACCACGTACCAGAGGTGAATATGCTAAGCTGACTACATTGTTCTTTTCATTAATGTAGACAGCTTTCAGAATCACTGTCTCAATTATTGGAAATCACAATGCATTCAGCTTAAAATGGAGTCTAGGCACTGATCATCCTTCTCTGGAATCTTCTGTGAGCTAGGAAAGAGAGACAAATGAAAACAGATTATGAAAAAAACTCGATTTTATCAGGGCGTTTTTGATCGAATAGTTATTAGAGAAGATACGGAAAGTAGACTGTGTGAATAGGGCATATATGTAACCGCCTAAGAATAGTTCATTAACATGTGGCACACTCGTCTTAAAGCATCTGCCAGGTCTGCAGCTGCGCTACAGGCCCTCCATCATTGCTAAAATGCTAACCTTAAAATGCTAACGGAGGAATGGTAAACAAGCCCGAAAACGGTTTGGTATTAGATTATAAAGATACTCACCGGTAAATATGACACGTGTCTCCTTATGTACGCCTACTTAACACTACAAATTATTTTATTCTCGATGGACCGCCATACTGTTTCAACAGTTGCTCCGCCATCTTGAAGAAATCCACAGCAGCGGCAGAACGACTAAAGCCCCGCCCACCACTACCGGCTTTTCAATAACTGATCGTCCAGCAGTCCAATCATATTGTGTCAAATCTTTGTCGTCATCCGGCAGCCTGACCAATAACGAACGTTCAGAAAAAAAAAAGATTAAAAATGATGTTACTAAATAATACACAGTAATTTTATGGTTTACAAGGGGTAAAACATTTCGAACGGATTTTAAAAATGTATGAGAAGTAAAAAGAGTAAAACACGTTGGCCTTTGATTAAACTTATTCATTGGTTTATCAAGGGTTCTCAAACTGTGTACATGTGGCACTGCCGGACGACTGGAAATTTATAGAGAATGAAAATAACTTGAAATCCATGGAAATTCTGTTATAGTACGTATAGTCATTCATGAATAAAATTGGTTTCATTAGTAAAGTAACGTAGATTTTTATTTAATTTTTTTTATTTTAATTTAGAATTTTGTTTGTTCAAAGGTGATACTTGATTGAAACAATTTGGGAACCATTAGAACAAAATAACTTAATTTGCAAATCATTAATTTAAACAGGAAGTCTAACCAAGATCACCCAAGATCACCATCTCTTTTTCAACAGAGACCTGTGTACAATATCATATGTAAATTTAAAAAGAATGTTTCAGCAATCTTCCTCAGATATGAAAGGTTATCTTAATTCTCAAATAAATAAATAAAACTGATAGATCATTTATAAAATGATGTCACATCATTAAAATATTATTTGTATCAACTCTTTAGCATAATGTAGATTTTTTCTTTTGTATTTTTCTGTAATTGCTGTATCCAAGAGTTGTACCTGTGTACATACCTACAACTGCAAATATAGTAAAATGAATTAACTAAAATTAATCCAAAATAGCATAAGCCAATCCAAGATAAATTAGTCAAAGAAGAACTGATGTTAATGCTATTGGTATGGTGATAATTTGGCATAACCCATAAAAGGGGAAAGAGAGCAAATGTGTTACGCGCAATGCCCCAAATAGACATTAGGAGGCGCCTTTCACTAACAGTAGAAGGTCGACGACAAAGTTGGAGACAGAGAGGAGAGATCCCAGTAAATTAAATTCATAAAAACTTCAAAAAGTGACAGCAGATCCAAGTACAGGTGAACATTTTTATTCAAGTCATAGCAATTGTGACCTCAATTGGTAAACAGGTTTGTTCTGCTTTTTTATGGATACCTGAAGTGTGATATCTACTGCTCAAGTGCATCCGAACTGAAACCTATCTCCTCTACAACACAGAGGAAATATGTGGCTCCTTCTAAAATAATTGTACTACGCATGGAGGCTACGTCAAGAATTGTGAATATTTTTCATTTTCGGTCAACGAGTAATCTTATATTCGCAAAACCAGTAGCAGAATCTATTCACTTACATCAAGCTGTCATTTTGACTAAGAGTAAAATGTAAAATCATCACAGGGGTATGAAGACATCATGATGGGAGGTAACTATTATTATTAAATTTTTGCATTTCTTTGTGCTTCACACTGAAACTGTGGCTGGCAACGAGCCAAATCTGAGTTCCATGGAAAGGTGTTTTTATTGGCAGGCAGCTATAAAATTGGAAGCATCCAGAGCTACAGTGCCAGAAACATCCTGCTGCATATTTAACATTTTTCTCTTTCCTCCTCAGGAAACCGGCGCTTACATTACTGTTGTGCAGGGAAGGCTGGGAAGTAATTAATTACATGCAACGCAGTTACAGTAATTAGGGCTGAAAAAGTAGCTGGCGACTCTGATCCATTACGATTACCGTAACCACAAATGAGATTATACTTTCTTTAAAAAAAACAAAGAAAACACTATATCAATTACCTAAATGTGTAAAACAGGAAATATCAGGATTGACTCTGATAAACTAATATAATTCATGTCTAGTGTATATTCATTCCATAAAATATATTTCTGAGGTAAAAAAAAAAAAAATCAAACGANCATGTCTAGTGTATATTCATTCCATAAAATATATTTCTGAGGTAAAAAAAAAAAAAATCAAACGATAAGAAGAAATTAGATTTGATCATTAATTACTGAGTTAGAATTGTGCATGTAATGGATTAGATTTTGTAAAAAAGAATCCAACCCTGCTGTTGTGCCTGTCTAACTTAATTGTTCTTTGGCAATCCTAAATTAGCACAAAATCTCAATAGAATAAACCAACAATAATAATTTCATGTCCTTTATAATGATGCAGCTGAAGTGACTCACCGCAGGTATCTGATGTCACTCAGACAAATGCGTAAATGACAGATCTTCGCTAAACAGCGAGATCTTTTCACTGAGGAAAGTGCAATTAAATCTTCTTCCCCTGGAAAGTCCTAATGAGTCTACACGGGCCCATCTGGAAGCGACGGAAAGAAGAGGGATGCAAAAAAAGGCACGAGGTGGGATTCCTCCATCTTGTCTTCATGCCTGCAGTTTGAACTGGAAAGAGCTGGTCTTCCACTTGCTGGTGTCACAGTGGATCATGGTGCGCTCCGTGAAGGTCACGTTCCCAGCTGCGTCTATGAGGATGATGGTATTGGTCCTGTTGTTTGTCATGTGACACAAACAAAAACAGAAAAATGATAAGACTGTCACAATGCAATATATCATAAAACATTTAATTGATGCTTTGATTTATGTACTTTTTTTTTTACAAATTATTTTACCTCTCAAAATCCCTGTCAGTTCCTCAGCTGGATATAAACTAGGCTGAGATGTGGTGTGAGTGGAGATACTGACCTTGTGCCGTAAACAGCGGTGCGCACAAACACCGCTGAGAGTGCCTGAACCATGGACTTGCTGTAACCATCACTCTGGAGCTCCTGGACTGGATCAGGAGTGTTCCTGTACACAAAAGCACATAATTCTCCCCTTTAGCAGACTTAAAAGACAATACCAGCAAATGTGCATGTTTGAGCCCAATAAATATAAGCCTCATACACATTATGTACTTTACCAGTAAATTAAAAAAAACAATTCCCCCCATCTTCCGGACTGCCACTGGGTTCAGTTCATTCCAGGAAGCTATAAAAATTAACTTGTAGAGACTTGAAACGTGCTGAGAGACATAATCCATCACAGTGAACATTGAGCCTATTTAATTTTTTTGTCAAGGTAACTTTATTTAACCGATCCAACGTGGAGCTGCACACCAGACTGTACTGTATGTCTCCGCTACGGAATATAGTCCCAGGAGAAGACGGCTTTTACAGAGAAATTAAAAGCAACCATCCCTTCTGCATTCGTACGTACGTGTTCGCAGTTGAAACATTGAATTTTAAAGGACCATACCATCCATTTTACGTCTGTGCCTAATATATTCAATTTTCATACATGTTACGTTACTGACAATCATTTCCCAAAGGATAAAACCGTATTTCAGCTTTCCTGATATTTTGCAAAATCTTCAAAATCAGTCGATGTTTCTCCTGCTAATAGTTACACAGCCTTATGAAGTCACAGTCCTTTAAATTTTTCCATAAACACAGGTCTTCTTTTGGGACTATATTCCCTGGTGGAGACATACATTCACTCCATGCTTTTTATTGAGGTTAAATGCTAAAATTACGTAACTTATATTAAAAAAAAAAAACCTGAATACACGTCTTGTTGGTGATGATGGATTACCTATCCCAAGAACGTTTATAGTATCAACAAGTTGATTTTAATAGCAGAATGAACTGAAACCAATGGAGGTCTGGAAGGTAGAAAAGACATTTTTAATTCATCGTTCCAGTAGCATGCTTTGGGAAATAATTGTCAGTAACGCAACATGTATGAAAATTGACTAGATTAGGCTCAAACATGCAAAATGAGTGGTATGGTCCTTTAAGGTAGCGGTATCCAAAGCATTTGATTTTGAAAGATTAGGGGATTTGGCAAAACAGCAGGAAAGCTAAAATATGGTTTTACGTCATGGAAAATGGTTGACAGAAACGAAACATGTATGTGGATAGTATTTATTGGGCTCAAACATGCAAAATTACCGGTATTCCTTAATAATCCATATATTATGTAAGGTATAAACAACGCCCGCACAAATGCTTCCTTTGTGCTGAATAGTGAACGGATGAATCAGTGACACTGTAAACACAGATGAAATGTGTTTTCATCTTTTATAAATCCATAAAGTGCACGTGTGAGCGGATACGCTGGTTTTGTGCCACTCACAGCTCCGTGTTGTTGAGGACGCTGAGCAGCTCTTGCACAAGGCCGTCACCCGACAGCGACTGGTTGTTGATGATGCTGGTGAACTGTCGCTTGCCTACCTGCAGCTTCCTCCATGGGGTGTCCAGTAGCGAGTTACTCAGACCGTAAATCCCTGCTGAAACACACATGAGCGTGCACATGCACACGCACAGAAACAGTCATGAAATGTACATACATGTGCCCTGGCAGGTCACTAACTTGAGAGCAAAATCAACATGGAAGTGGCAGGCTAACATGAAGGCCGCAGGAAAGGTAAATGTGAGATCAACTGTTTCTACAGCAACCAGGTTAAACACAGACCTGCTTCTAGATGGATGGGCTCAGGGCTGCCTTTGTTTCCATAGTAACACACAACGTCTTGTTTGGCTCTGCATGGGACATGAGAGAGAAAATTAAGAGATTGTCTTTAACAATGATGAAATTTGTTATGCCTACAGTAATTGTAAGTGTCAAGAGTCAATGCTTCTGTGCTGCTGAAATAAATGAAAGCACAGCAAAGCTAACGCTCAGGCAGCCATCTTCAGGGAATCTTCTTAAATGCTGTTCAGGGGTGAAAGAGAATATCAATAGTGCACCGTGCACGACTCCTTAATGTTTGATTTTCTTTGCCATCTCGGAAAATAGAAATTAAAAGAAGCCTGTTTCATTTGTAGAGGCAATTCCAGTGGGAATGTACTGAACACTATACTTAACTGCAGCATTAAAAATCTCAACCTAAAGGAAAAACTGGGTGAAATTAAAGGCTGGAAACAGAAATTAGTTCTGCAAAACCTCTTTTTGTTATGAGATTAGATCTGTTTTTGTGCTTGGTTACAGGATATTCTGGCAGTCAGAAAAATCTGCCTGACATGAAGAGCATCTATGGCTCCTTAAATTCTGACCAAATCCTTTCAGCCAGTAGGAGAATGAATTTTTAAGTCACTCTTATGACCGGTACCACTGGTCAATCTGAAATCTGGTGCAACGCTGCTTCAACGCAGCTTGGAAAGTTTCCAGTAACACACTGGCTACTGGATTTGCAAGACCAGAATATCTCTGCTGGCCCTGCAGCTCTGCCAGAGAAAGCAAAGGATTATTAAGCCAAAATGCAAATTTTGGAGGTTAATAACATGTATCATTGGTTATTTGTTATTTGATTCAAGGAGCCAGCTAAGATTCATATCTTAGGTCTCAATGCCTTTGCACAAGAAATATGTTCCACTTCATTTATATTAACGCTTTTCATAATAATTTGCTTATTTTTCTTCTCAAAATGGATAAAAAAAAATCTCACTATGCTTACATGATGACATGCAGCACTATGCCATCATACTGCCAGAGATCGACTTGCACCAGGAGAGTTCATGCATATTTTATTTAATCGCTCCAGAAATGACGATGAAGGCTGTCAAGATGATCATCTTGTGGGTCAAGTGTCCTCACAGACAGAATAAGAGATGAAGCAATGTATGATGTGAACATGCTTGTATTTACATATTTTAAAATAATAAGTGTTAGCTGGACTAATTAATAGCTCAGTAATTAGCCAGTTAGTTGTCTCATAATGCTTTGTTTGGGGACATTCAGCAGTAACCATTTACTTCTTTTCATTAGCAAATCAAGGATTGATGCATTTAATTAACAAATGATGAGGATAAAAACCTGCTGCTCTGAACTTGGTGAATGTCTGTGCTTGGTGATCCATTAAGCTCGAAGAGAAAACAGAAGCCATCCCTTTCTGTTTGCATAAAGAGCTTCTCTGTGTACTTTTCCTGGGGCAGACGGTTTTCCAAAGGCTGCACACTTTGTGTCCAAGCAACTGAGAGAGAATCTAGAAACCTGGAGGCTGATATTACACCATATGTGAGTCAACAAGAAACCAGACACCAACACTAACGTCCACGGACACATAGCCAAACCAAAATGGAGCATCTTTTTTCCCTGTGTCCACCACAGCAGTGGCCAGTGTTGATTCCTTTGATACATCTCCGACTCTTGGAAGTGCCCTGAATGCATCAGCCACTCAAAAGGAAACATTTGGCACTGTAACTGAAAAGAGAATCTGCAAAGACTTTACTGTTGTCAGATCTGTTATGAGCAAACACCATGTATGAAATGCTATTTAGATCTCACTGTTGCAGCCTAAACTCAACAATACCTACATACACAGTTTGCTGATGATGTGCATCGGGTAGATTGTGGTGGCAGCAGGGGGAGGACTCGCAGAGAGAGAGAGAGATGGCTCCATTTCTGCTATTTGGAAGTGGCAAGAACATTGAAAGTCACATCAGGTGTGCTGTGGGCTGATTTGGGCAGAGATGAGTGAACAGCGGGAGGTCGGCGCCACCGGGCAGAGAGCAAACGAGGAGGGAAGAGCTGGAACAAGCTTTTTCAGATCTCTGTCAGAGAGGTTATCAGTATGCTGGCTGGGAGATTTTCTAATGAACAGGCTTCTGTACCGGAGCCGTTTCCCTCACGCCAGCTGTGGTGGAGCTGCCTGCAGGTAGCTGGAGGAGCTTTCAATTATCAGTGCTCATTATGTAGAAGGACTGCGGACTCTCAAAAAAAGCTGGAACCATGTTTAGTGTTTGTATGATTTTTACATGGAAAAAAATGTATGAATGGTTATAAATAACATTCATTTATGTGGCAATTAATATGATAATGTGATTCAACGTGCTAACATCAGTTATGTAACTTCAAACTGACTGTGACGTTAAAGGACCATACCATCCATTTTGCATGTTTGAGTCTAATATATTCAATTTTCATACATGTAACGTTACTGACAATCATTTCCCAAAGCATACTACTGGAACGGTGAATTAAAAATGTTTTTCCTACCTTCCAGACCTCCATTGGTTTCAGTTCATTCTGCTATTAAAATCAACTTGTTGATACTGTAAACGTTCTTGGGATAGGTAATCCATCATCACCAACAAGACGTGTATTCAGGTTTTTTTTACAAGTTACGTAATTTTAGCTTTTAAGCTCAATAAAAAACGCGGAGTGAATGTATACCTCCACCGGGGAATATAGTCCCAAAAGAAACATTTATGGAAAAATTTAAAGGACCGTGACTTCATAAGGCTGCGTAACCATTAGCAGGAGAAACATGGATTTTTAAGGTGGGTGTATCGCTTGAATATTTGATTTTGAAAGATTAAGTGATTTAGCAAAATATCAGGAAAGCTGAAATACGGTTTTATCCTTTGGAAATGATTGCCAGTAACCTTACGTGTATGAAGCTTGAATATATTAGACTCAAACATGCAAAATTGTGGTATGGTCCTTTAAATATAGATTAACTGGGAAAACTGCAGCGTAACATTGGATTCTTAAAAAGCTAAAAGTTGGGTAAACACTTTTTTTTTTTTTTTAGNCTTTTTTTTTTTTTTTAGGTACACACAACTGAATTTAATTTACATTTAACAGTGTTATATGAGTGTAGCATCAACCACTGATTCTATCCAGAAACTACAACAACAGTTTTTCACTTGGTAAAACATACTGGCAAAGGGACATCAAACACTGATCGCTGCTCCTCGTTAAAATCGTAACAGTCTATTTTGCCCTGATATTAGCCCTGGAATATGCATATCTGATCAAAAGCTTCAGCCAAGAGGTTTAAGACCGAACCACATTTTACTTTACAGCTATTTTGATAAAACAGCTGCACTCTGCCTGACTGAATGTGTATTAAGTGAGGAATTTCTTTGCAGGCAAACATCAGAGGAGATTTTTATTAAAACAGATAATCCCTGGGCGTTTTGCTTTAAAGCACGGGTGACATGAAGCGGGATCAAAACTCAAAGCTTTAAGACAAGTTGGATGAAATGTTGGATGCAGGGCCTTCAGAACATCAAACTGGCGTATCTGAGATACAAATCTAATTATATGTGGCGTTAACTCCGCTGAGGGAAAAGCTCAGTTACCACTGACCAGACTGCTTGGATGTAAAACTCAACATGGTTATGAAATATTAATGAAGGTGATACTAGTTCAACAAGTAGCTCAATTAAAATTCCGCATTACATAAATCATGGCCAAACACTTTAATACTCTGCGTTCCCTGTGTTTCTCTCACATGCACCTCAATGAGGGAAATCACAGGCTCTGTATGTTGTGAGGGAAGATGAAGAATGCTAAAAAAAAAAAAAAAAAANAAAATGACTGGTACATCTTCTCCTGCCACCGCCGCCGCCGCTGCAGCATCATAAATCACGTCTCTGGTTACAGGCAAATGAGAAATCTTTGTAATTGTAATATAACACAACTCTCTATCCACCAGATGTAGGTATTGATTTGGAAACAAACTAGACGCCTTATTTCCTCTGGACTGGCGGATACATCACGGCGTAAAACAAACAGGCTGGTAATGATGTTTATTAAAAAATGTTGGCGTGTGTTCTGTCGCTGTATGTTATCTCTGCGCCAGATGCAGCGCCCCTCAGATACACATCTGATGGTGAGAAACATTCACGCCGTGAGGCTCTGCTGAGCGATCTCAGCTCCACGTGTCGGCACGGACACAGTATAATGCATAAACACCGCTTCTGTATGCAGACATACTGTGTCTACATACAAAACCTGTTATTGCTGCAGCAACATTTTACACTTGGTTCAGATTGTGTACGCTTATATTACCTTCTTCTAAATGTACAGATTTTTACAGTTGGACATAAATTGGCCAAACACATAAACATGGTGTTTTTTGCTTTGTTCTGTCTCTTGAGCGTAGAGTTACACCTCATTCCTTCGTCAAGGAGTAACACAGTTGGATCAGAGCAGGCAGATGTCCAATACAGCGCCTCGTCTTATCAAGGACATTTGCATGTCCTGATGGCTTTGGCCTATCAGAGAATCAATGGCTGAGCCATAAAGCTGCTATTATGTAAAGTCATGTATTAAAAAAAATAAAGAAATGTAGAATAACCACAAAACTTTAACATTTTCCTTTGAAGATTTTAAAGTGGACATATTGTTTTTATTTTCATCCAGGGCAGAAGTATTCAACTAAAATTCAGCTGGGTCCAGTTACTCAACGTCCGTAACCCCCCCCCCCCNCCCCCCATTCAACAGCTACTGTCTGCCTTCTCCCAGATCATTTTGGGATTAACTTGCTTGTACAGTCTGATCATGCACAGTCTACTCTGCATCTTCTGAACTTCATATTGAGGCTGCAAATTTTTCGTTCGTGGTACAGTATCACAAACTGTGTACAAGTTACCGTAATCCTAAAATGATGTGGGAGAAGGCAGACAGCAGCTATTGAATAGAATGTTAAAACACATCAGCAGGGAGTTGGAACACTGGACTGCTGCACTAATACAGACTGATGCCTACATTACTAATCATTTCTTAAGCCATAGTGGCTACATAATGTACTAATTCTCCTTGAAAACTAATTAGTTACTTTTATTTTATATATTTTTGTCATTTCCTGTGCAATAAATGGTAAAACAAACAGTGTTTTGATGATTTTTTTTAGAAATCTGGGGGTGGCCTCAAACTTCTGGCCTGATTGATGCATACTCTCCCTGTGCTGTTGTGCACGCTGAGTGAAAACAGGTAATTTTAGTTGCTGTCTCTTTGAAAACCAGAGTCCTAAAAAGCCTGATGTTCTGATTGGCTATTTGTGACATAGTAGCTGTTGGTCAGACGCTCCTTGGTAGCCTGGTACTTGGTGTGTGTGTGTGTGTCTAACCAGGTGTGTGTGTGTGTGTATGTGTGTGTTGGGCAGCTAAATTTAAAGATGTTACATGATGATGTCACCATGTCACTGAAGTAAAGGACTAATCAAAAACAAGGTTTTCAGGGCAGTTCAGCGCCTACGAGTTTTTGTCTTACTGGATGCATTTCTGTCCGTCAAACTCAAGTTTTGACAGTTTGACAACGTTCAACACGAACCCCAATAATAAATATTACATCATAAACACGATATAATTCAAATACTTACATACAAACAGTTTCATAATAAATAGGAAATTAAATAACTGCATTATTCATTGTTCATCATCATCAGCATTCCTTGTTCATGTTTATTCTGTTACTTGATGTGTATTCCTGTGTGGTGCTTTAAACAATTATCCCTATAGAGGGTTAAATAAAGTTGTGTAGAAATGAATTGAATCTGTCATATTGGAGGGAGGCAGCAAACATGAGTTGATATCAGAAAGCATATTATGAGCCTCGTACAGAACATCAGCAAATCCGCATATCTATCCAACCTAAAAGCTGTGCTAAAATATGAAGGAAGAGCTTTAGTGAGCAGGCTCCGCTTGACGGCGTGTTACCAGCACACACGGATCAGGTACGAGTAGCTGTCCACAGCAAAGCCTAACGGGGAAATCTTGATTTTTTTTTCTCTGCAGGAGGAAGCTCTGCCTCTCAACAGCAGAAACCGAGATCTGATTCCACGCCAGCAATCTACAGAGTCCTCCACCACGACAGCCGTCTTTGTCGGCGCTGATCCCGCTTTGATTTTTCTCTCTTCGCCAGGGTCGCCAAATTCAATCAAGTCAGAGAAAAAGAAGAAAAAAAAATCTCCACTTTTATTGCTGTCTAGCTCTTCTTTGTCCAAAAGCCCTGAAATATGAACAGGTGCCCTCTCAGAATTTTAATGTTGGCTCATTCACAGTTTAATGCCTGAACGTTCTTTTCAGCTCTTCCTGCTGAGCGCTCCACAGACAAGGTTAGAGAAGACCAGAAAACTGTGAAAGAGACTTAACGAGCGACTCCAAGTGTTTCTCAAAAAGTCTCTGTAAATTAAAATCACCACTCTTGTACAAGAGTTTCACAGTTAGAAGTCACTCTACTGTGTCACCAACGTTTCTAACTACCTGCCTTCTTGTGCAGCAAAACCATGAACTCGACTGTAAACTCTTTTAAAACCAGGCTTAAAACTTCTCTTTTTAGTGTTGCTTTTAATTAAACCAAATTTAATATCTGCACTGAAATTCAATCTGGAGCCAATTAATTCTACACTGTTACTGCAGTATAAACTATTCTATTTGATTTTATCTTATTTACTTTTTTTATTCGTGTTTAAATGTTGCTTTTATTTTAGTTCTTATTGTCTTTTAAATGTTGTTTTAATGCATTTTGTCTTATGTAAAGCACTTTAAATTACCTTTGAGTTTGAATGGTCTGTACAAATAAATTTGCCTTACTTTAAGTGGCCTGACTCCGCCTTTCTGCCCTCTCTACATCAAATTTCTATATGTGAAATGTGTCACACTTATGATTTCACCATCACCTTTCACTCACTTGAACTCTGCTGTGATGAGGTTGAAGCCGTTGTACAGGTGGCCCTCTGTCGACACCTTCTTCAGGTACGAGTAGCTGTCCACATCCTTATCCATAAGGTAGTTAGTCACCAGAAATCCTGCAGAACGCCAGTAAACACAGAGGACACCAAAATAAAAACCCGCTTCTAGTTAAATGTAAATGGTTCCTTAATTAGGCGCTTAACGCTTCAGCTTGTTAATAATAAATACTAACTTAAAGGACCATACCACCCATTTTGCATGTTTGAGCCTAATATATTCAATTGTCATACATGTTACGTTACTGACAATCATTTCCCAAAGGATAAAACTGTATTTCAGCTTTCCTGATATTTTCCTGCAAAATCTCTTAATCTTTCAAAATCAAATATTCAAGTGATACACCCACCTTCAAAATCCATGTTTCTCCTGCTAATAGTTACACAGCCTTATGAAGTCACGGTCCTTTAAATTTTTCCATAAACGCAGGTCTTCTTTTGGGACTATATTCCCCGGTGGAGGCATACATTCACTCCACGCTTTTTATTGAGCTTAAACACTAAAATTACATAACTTCTAAAAAAACCTGAATACACGTCTTGTTGGTGATGATGGATTACCTATCCCAAGAACATTTAAAGTATCAACAAGTTGATTTTAATAGCAGAATGAACTGAAACCAATGGAGGTCTGGAAGGTAGGAAAAATATTTTTAATTCACCGTTCCAGTAGTATGCTTTGGGAAATGATTGTCAGTAACGTTACGTGTATGAAAATTGAATATTTTAGCCTCAAACATGCAAAATAGCCGGTATGGTCCTTTAAGGCGGAAATGAGGGAACTTCAGCAGCAGATTTGTATTGTCAGAAACCAGCCTGTGCACAGGTGCGATGCTACTGCATAGCATACCTGCGCTAACATTAGCATAAGTTATGGACGTTGGAGAGGCTTTGAGACCAGCCTGGAAGGGGAGTAAACAAATTAGAAAACTACGATTACACAAAGAGGTGCTTTCCTCAGGGAAAACATCTGCAGCGCACATCTGGAGAAGCAGCGGAGGAGAAATGCAAATGAGGCCTGTCAGACTGACATCGCATCTCGCAGAGCTTGTCAGACTCTAAACTTCATCGTCTCTACACTGACTTCCAAACTTGATTAAAGATAAGAAAGTAAATACAGTCTCCTAAGATATTAAAGACCCGTACCGGTGATTTTTGTATGTTTGAGCCCAATAAATACTAATCGCATACACGTTATGTTAATGACAATCATTTTGCAAAACATTCTACTATGTTTTAGTTTTTGTGTTATTTTGCCAAAGACATGAATCTTTCAAAAATCAAATGTTCAGGTGATACACCCACCTTAAAATTCAATGTTTCCACACTACTGTAGAAGACACGGCCATTTTAATTTCTCAGTAAAAGCCGTCTTCTTCTGGCTTTTTACATTTACATTTTCATCCGTGTGGCTCCATGTTAGATTGGTTAAATTAAGTGACTTCGACAAAAACATTTATTAGACTCCTTTTTTTCTCATTTATCTTTAGCACATTTCAAATCTCTACAAGTTGATTCTTATGAAGTTGATTTGAATGAACTGAAACCAGTGGCAGTCGGGATGGTAGGAAAAATAATTCCAAAAAGTAACTGCTCCAATAGCGTGTTTTGGAAAATGATTGGCAGTTGTGTAACATGTATGCGGGTTTATTTATTGGACTCAAACATACATCACTGGTATGTTCCTTTAATTCTTTTAAAGAAATTTCCAAATCGATTCTACTATTCAAGATACCTGATGATTTCACATGTTATCAGTATGTAAAGTCATATGTGACTCACCTCGTCCCTGTGCGTCAGGGTTGGTCCGTGCTTCCATGTAGTTTGTGATTGCGGCCATCTTGCCCCTCTTGCTGATTCCCAGCCATGATCCTCCTTCCTTACTGATTTCCAAGTCCAGGCCTGCGTCCGGAATAGAAACTGGTTCATTAACATACATCTAACGAGCATCTTATATATCTGCTTATTAGTGCAAAGGGTTTTCATGTAGTTAAAGGACCATACCAGCTGTTTTGCATGTTTGAGCATGTCTGAATGGTGCATTAAAAAATGTTTTTCTACCTTCCAGACCTCCACTGGTTTCAGTTCATTCTGCTATTAAAATCAACTTGTTGATACTTGAAACGTTCTTGGGATAGGTAATCCATCATCACCAACAAGACGTGTATTCAGGTTTTTTTTTAGAAGTTATGTAATTTTAGCATTTAAGTGCAATAAAAAGTGCAGAATGATCTGAAAATACTTCCTGTTGTCAGTTCTTCACTACAGCACTTGAATGCACCACTAGCTGCACAAGCGGTCTGGAAGGTAGGAAAAACATTTTTTAATTCACTGTTCCAGTAATATCCTTTGGGAAATGATTGTCAGTAAACAGTAGCTGTTATTTTATCCTTGCTATTGCTATGATGCGTTTTTGGATCACCCATCACAATATGAAACTGGATTGGATGAACAGTGTTTCCTCCATACTTTTGAAAAATTTTGCATTGTTCCTGCGTTTTCCATAATTCATTGGATTTTCCAGAACCACCTGCACAAGCCAGTCTTAAGTACATGGACTGTGATCTCATAGATAATCTCCTTCTCCATTTATTAAACGTAGTAAGTATAAGTGTTCAGCTCAAAATCAGAACCAGTAACGCTGGATTATTATGTTCAAATATGAGAGGAGGCTGTATTTACTTCATAATTAAAAAAGCACTGTTAAGACCCTGCTATGATTGCTGTAATACCTCATACACACTCAGCCATTAACACACAGATGAAGGCAATAATAAAATGACTGCAAAGTAATAAACACCTGAAACACTTAAAATTTTGTCTAGTATTATCCTTGGAAAAATAAAATATATACTTATAATGAACTTGAATAAACCTGCATTAGGATATATCATATAATTAAATACACACCAAAACAAACAATGCCGCCTCCATTGTTATAAACAACATCAAAAACTCAAAAATTAGATCCAGGATATAAAGAAAATGTCCTTTAACTTGTCTTTTGAACATTTTTTTTTCCACCTTCCCCCCTTTTTAACGACAGGGAAAAAGGTGGAGCACTTCAAGTCTGCTGCACTTCCTGCTGATCAATAAAGAAACTTGCATTTCCACCGACGCTGACCACTAGAGCCAAAGGATCTTATTCCTCAGGGGGTCGGACAGGAAGCTAAGCAGATCCCACAGGGGGCTATAGCTTACTTCCTTCTCGTCACGCTACGTCTCTGCCGCTGTCCCCCCGTCCCACAGATAAGGCATAGCCATTTATTCCTGTCACATTGCATAAAAGCAGCCATCAATTAAAGCCCCTCTGCCAGAGCCCTGACCCCTCTATTACAGAGGGGAGAGCAGACTGATGAACAACCAGGTTATCTCTGCCTTTCCTCCTCCAGCAGGAAAAAAAGCATGATTGATTTTCTGCTCGGCCATATTGTGCATTGGACATCAGTCAATTAAATATAGTTTACAGCAGGTGGGGACTTCCTGTGACGGCGTGGAGGAGAAATGGATTGTGAGGTGAAGGAGACAGATTTTTTTCCTTAATTACTGGGAGTCGTGCGTTGCTTTGGGTGTTTCACTGCTTCAGCTGGTGCACAAACCCTCTGTGTGTTTTTTTTTTTAATATATACAATATATTTAGAAGTCCATTAACTGAAAACACTAATGTGATATTGTGGTTATTATGCGTAGTCGTGACTGAGCCCTCCTCTGACTCACCGCTGAGGATTTCGCCGTTTGTCCCCCAGAAGTCTGCAGCCTTGGACGGCCGGTTGTAAAATTCATCCCTGTTTGCAGCCAGAACCAGCCTGAGGAGAGAGGATTCATTAACAAACACACCTTCACACTCATTTACACGTTTGCTCGTCAGACTCATTTCAACCACGACTTTCTTTAGCTAGCAGCAACTGAGCTTTCAGACTGGAGCAACTAAATGCTAGAAAGTTCATCTATGAGATGCTTTTTATCTTTTTTTTACTCGTCAAACACATCTGACAGATTTCAGAGAAGATTTGTGACTCTGATGCAGGTTTGTTTATTTTTATTTAACCGTTATTTAACCAGATAAAAACTCACTGAGATTTAAAATCTCTTTTCCAAGAGCGATCTGGCAGCACAATTACATAGTTGCAGCACAGATACATAAAATACCAATCAAACATTTACAATATCAANCTGGCAGCACAATTACATAGTTGCAGCACAGATACATAAAATACCAATCAAACATTTACAATATCAACATAACTCAAAACAATTAATTTTTTTGGCAATAACTCACAGAATGATTATAAACATAGACATTTCCCAAGATTACTCATTTCCTGTTCTTTTAAAACCGAGCTGAACTCACCAAGGCTGATATGTTCAGACAGTCCTAACTCCTCCTGTAACGTATTCAGGAGGCGGGAGCAGCAAACTTAAAGGACCATAGCACCTATTTTGCATGTTTGAGCCTAATATATTCAATGAATGAATACACTTCTTGTTCATGGTGATGGATTACCTATTCCAAGAAAGTTTCAAGTATCAACAAGTTGATTTTAATAACAGAATGAACTGAAACCAATGGAGGTCTGGAAGGTAGGAAAAACATTTTTAATTGCTTGCTTTGGGAAATGATTGTCAGTAATGTCCTTTAAAGGACATTACTGACAATTGACATTGCTTTTTTGCCAAGCTCAGTTCTTACATGAGGAACAGAAAACTGAATAAAATTATATGAAAACAGGCCATACTGGGTGTTTTGTCTAAGAATGCAGAAACATAAGAATGTTTTATATATATAAAAGAAGGTTTTATATATAAAAAACAACCAATGACAGCATCTGACAGTGACGGCCAGTTTACCTTGGAGTAAAGTTAGCAGTGTGGGTAAGATAACTACAGCCTGTAATGAACCGTAAAACACGGTGTTATGTCAAGCATACTGTATGAAGACACTGGAATGATGCCTTCAGGTACAGCAAGTCACCATAATCAAGCAAAGGTACAAATGTTGTTATTAAATATTGTCTTGCTTTATAGAAGCATGATCTGTTTCTAAAAAAACAAGGTCAATTTCAGCTTGGAGACAAGGTTTTTGATATGTAACTTGAAAGACAAGTCCTGATCAACAATAATTCCTAAATATTTATAGTTTTCTGTTCCCTGAGAAGCTGTAACTTTTGGAACATTTTCTGGAATCATTCTTCCATTTGTGAAGAGCATGAATTTTGTTTAATCAGCATTTAGGACTAACGTAAGCTGACAGAGGTGGGTTTGTACAGTGTGAAGCGCAGCGTTTGTGTCACAGATGAGGAGGAACAGTAAATGACTGTGTCATCAGCATAATGTGATACGTACATCACATTTGGAAGATTAACGCACAAATCATTTATATACACAGAAAAGAAAAGTGGTCCCAAAATAGAACCCTGCGGAATTCCCTTTATGATTGACTTTATTGTTTGATTGTCTTTATTGTCTGATCATTACTGTGTTATCATGAATTGAATTGTCTTTGAATAATACTTAATAATAATAGCATGACATTAGTTACCAGAAACTTTTACTAGCAGGTCACACAACTTGTTTCAATGAGTTAGAAACGCAAAACTGCACAACTCTTCATCCATCTTACTGTATCTGTCCAACTCAACCATTAAAAAAAACCCAAACAGTTCCTTAACTTACATTATTTCCATCCATCCTAAAAGAAACAATGGAGACGCAGAGAGAACATGAAAAACTCCATGCAGAAAGGTTCCAGCTGAACCTGAACTCAGCACCGTCTTGCTAAGCATCGAGTTTCCAGGTCAATCCTCATAATACTTCAACATTTGAATTTTGTACACATAAATGGTACCTTTAAGGAAGAGAAGCCATACCTGCTGACTCGTGAAATCTCTGCTGTCCTTGTGTCAGCATGTAATTTACTATCTAATCTCTCAAAATGTCTCCCGAAGCCACTAGATCAACATGCACTGTAACAGAACGTGAAGAATAAAGGGATTGCAGCAGAAGAGCTCGTCTTTTATCTGAAGTCAGTCTCAGAAAGATCAGATCCTTTCATTCATTCAGACGCTGCAGCTCAAATGCCAACAAATGTCACGCCACATCAGATGTCCTTTTCCAATGAAGATATCAGACGAAACTTCTGAGATAACTCAACTACGTTATACAACCTTTTTCACTATTTGCCTAAACATGTCTTAAAGTTTTCTTTTTGTTGAAATACTTCCGGATTTGCTTAATATTAAGTAACTAGATATTTGCTTTGCTGAAACTAATCTTTTTTCTGCCATTTCATTTTTGTTAAACTCTGATTTTGGCAAGCTTTGTGTATCACAACGTAACATTAAAACATTTTTGAAAACAAGTTTATTTTTGTTAAAACTAAACTTAAGGGAGTCAAAGAAAGAATATCTATGTGAAGTAATCTCTCAGAAGAAGAAGAAGAAGAAGAAGAAGAAGAAGAACTCCAGATCTCAATGAAAGTGCAGAAAACTCACATCTTCAGCTGCAACAGACTTTACAAATCCGTCTGAACTGACACGATGTCACACACACACACACACACACACACACACACAAAATACCATCACATTCAATTTAGTCAGAGATGTTTATTACTATTTACTGCTCTGAGTCAAAGGTCATTATGATATTTGTGATACTAGCACTCGTTCAAAACATGCATGTTCGGAACATGCCGGACTTTATGGTGTGCACCACAGCCTGCCATAATTTAGTTCTGCACGTCCTCGTGAGCTAGCTTTGTTTGCTGTACGGGGTTGGGTTGACACCATGCCACTGGACCGAAACGTATCCTGCCACACAGACTACTTTTTACAGGCACAGCTCAATTTGAGAACCACTCATCCAAACATCTTCACACGTGATGCTGCATGTTTTTGGGTTCTGAGCAATAAACCTGCTGAATATCAGCTTCATACCGAGCCAGGTATGAAGCTAGTGATGTTGGTGCCACAGACAGAGATTTCTGCCTTTAACGCTCCAGAGTGGAATTTCTTCACACTCAGGACACAATCCATGAGCCAGAAAAAAAAAAAAAAAAAAANAAAAAAAAAAAAAAAAAAAACAGACCAGTGAAGTGTATTGAGCTTCCAGCAGCTGAATTTTCCCTCAGAGTGTGGCGGCAGACGTTCCCCTATTAATCATGTATGGAAGGAAGCGACTGTGGATCCCATTAAGAACGTGCAGATAAACCGAACGAACCTAATCGGGGTCGACCTTTGTGCATCAGCAGCTAACGATCGCCCGTTCCCACGGCGCTCTGAGCCACCGCCATTCCAAATGCTAACAACACAACACAGCATCTGTTACCAGAACCTGAGAGGAAACTCACAAGCGTGCGGTTTGGTCACGAATGTTGTGTTTTCAAATACAGAAATCTCAGAAAACAGCCAATTAGTAACTGAGTAATTTGGTCTGAACATGAACTTCTTTTGCCATTTTGTGTATAGCAGTTGTATTTTTTGTAACTTAATTCTTGCCTTGATCCTAATTTAATTTAAATATATGTCACGTTCCTGTAACTACTAACAGCCTGGAGTTCACGCTGATGCTATCACATCAGCATGTTTCAACTTTCCCGAGGTTCAAGTGTGAGTCGGTACGAACAACACGCCACTGCTGTCGTCTCCATGGGCTGACTCATATGTCTAGGAAAAACATTTTTAATTCACTGTTCCAGTAGTATGGTTTGCGAGATGACTGTCAGTAACGTTACGTGTATGAAAATTGAATATATTAGGCACAAACATGCAAAATGGGTGGTATGGTCCTTTAAGTCACAATGCTGAAGCACAAAAATGATCCATTCACAGCTTTAAAAGAGGAAGTTTGAGTTTTATGAAAGATGTGCCACATTTTCTGTCGTAATGAACACATCTTCAGTGTTGAGGATCTTCTGTGTCAGATAAAGTTTTAGTACAAACTATTCCTAAAAACCACAGCTCCAAAACATCATAACCACATATTCAGAAATGACATGATCAAACTACAGAAAAATGGAGCATTTTCTTAATTTCACTACGCTGTTACTGTGGTGCTCTGTGTGTGTGTGTGTGTGTGTGTCAGCCCTGCTCAAAGCTCCAAGTGACCTATTTGACTCTCCTAGAACATGAAATAGGAAACCACTGAAGCACTGAGCACACCAGAAATAAAATCAAAACTTGTGTCGTGACTTCAAACCCTGAAATTTCCCCTTAAAATTCCTCGACATATTTTTTTTTTTAAATTATAAAACATAGTGCAGAGTTTGTTTGGAGGGTGGAGGGTCTACCTGTAGGCATTTTTGGATGCAGGTCGGGGGTCAAACTTGAAGAAAATGATACACATGAGTCTGTCAGGTTGATGACAAGGTTTCACTCAGTCCACTTTGGCCTTCAAACATAAGCTAGAATTTGAATGTCTGACAGAGAGAGAAAAAACAAAACAAAACACAAAAACACATAAGTAAATTTCTATGTATGAGAGTATGAGTGCAAAAATTAAGATATGTTACAAAACAAGATCTTGAGCTGGAATAACTTAGTCTCTCTCTCTCTGAATTGGTGGCACTGTCGTGTTATTTTGCCCCTTTCTCCACTTGGGAAGGTTTCTTCAATTTTGACATACTTGGCCTTTTTTTTTTTTTTTTTNTTTTTTTTTTTTTTTTATCCTACATGAGGATAAACACTGTTTCCCAACATGAGTTTGAATTGAAGAGGCCTTTTGGATGAATTTTGAAATGTCGAAATTTGTGTTCCAGTGACTATATTTAACAACTGATTAATAGTTTTAGTCATTCATCAAGTAAAAAAGCCAAACGTTTGATTCTTCAGCTGCATGTATGCCACTGCAAACTGAAAAGGTTTTTTTGGTCAGACTAGGACTCTGAGAACTTGTGAGGGGCAACTGTCACATTTTTTTAATATCTTACATAATAAATGAGTTATCAGTTAATAATAAAAAAAAAAGACTGATGGACAATGAAAATAATCATTAGTTGCAGCCGTGGTGAACCAAGTTTTAGGACCCCCTTATAAAACAAGAACAAATAAAATTCAGCAAGAAGCAATAATTCAAATAAAAAAGTCAAGTATTGTTTGTATGTTAAAATGTCAGCTAGTATTTTTAAATTGAACTGCATCATTACTTCACCAATCACAATAAATTAATTAATTAATTAAAAAAAAGAAATTATTTCACCAATCACACTATGTACTCCGGAAGTAGACTGTCAGACTGTCACACTTAAATTCAGTTCAAACTTAAAAGTATAAATATTGATATTTTATGAATCGTGGATTACATGTATGCTAACAAAGCACTACTGTAACACGACACGTTCACAATGGCCACTATAAAACCTACTCAGAATAATTTATTCCCGTAATCAATGTTCAAAGTTTATTAGAACTGCAGCTAGATAACTATTAACTAACCACACTGACAACAGCCAAGATGTGCTAGATACATTTCTAAACGGCTAATGTAAAGCTTAGCTTACATTAGCTAAATGTTGTCAGCTAAACATTTGATTGTACAGATTAAATTAGCAGTTTTATCAATAACTGTTGTTAATAATACCTTGCTTCAAAATAAGCTAACCAGGTGTTTGTCACACCGGTAACTAAAAAAGCTAACTACTTCTTCTGACATAGTTAGCTAAAACAAAACCTACTTCAATACAAACATGGCTAATTCTAATGCTATCAGCAGGCTTTCTGTTAGCTAACGCGAAATAAGTCATGCTTATGTTAACCGTTAGCATGTTAACATACACATACCTATGACTGAGGTAAACAAAATAAGGTACGTAACTTTACGTACCTAAGCTCCACCGTGCGACATAATAACTTAGATCGCAAATAACAAATACATTAACTGACACTGATATTTTAATTTACTGTTTGATATTTGTTGACAGGTTTGTACTCACCGTCCCTTTCACTTGCTGCTGTCAACTAAACGGAAGAGTTTAGATTGAGTGCGCTCGATTTGTGACTCCCGCTGTTTCGTGACGTGTTTCACGGCGGGTGTGAAGGTTTTGTATCTAAACGCCGTCCTAAACTCCGCTTGTTTCAGCTCTGCATATACTAAAACCAAGTGCACCCATAACAGGGCTCTAGAGTTTATTCTGATTGGTCAGGTCACGCACAATAAAGCAAATATCAAGTTCCCAGTAACAAGAACGAATTACGCTTCCGGTCCGCTAATGCTGCATTCAAAATAAAAGCACATACTGATCAGAATTTACCACATTGTATTAAACATTATACGTTGTACAAATTCTTCTTTGCTCTATGCTGGTTTAGCGCAACTGGTAAAACACTGGGTATGTGATGCAGATTTTGTGAATTCAAATCACAATAGAATCATACTTTTGTGATTTGTATCCTGTAGTTTTCAAAGTAAATCATGACAAACTTTGGCATTGAGAATCCAACTAAGAATGCTTGGAATAGATCACATGCTTCGATGTCTATTATAATAAATCAGTCTATTCATTTGTCCTGCAGATTTACTCTATGACTGACTTCCAACTCATGCTGTAGCTCAGTTGGTAGAGGTTGGCTCTTATCATACTGAGATTGTTAGTTTAAATCTCCTCATAGCTTTAATTTTTGTCATTTGCATCCTATGGTTTTCAAAGTAAAACAAGAAAAACATGGGCATTGAGAGTCCAAACAAATGCCTATAGGATACCTATATTAAAGGGTTATCCCTCTGGAGTATAAAGTCATGTTTTCTAATTTTAATTTTCATTTAAAGGGCCATACCATGTTGCATGCATGTTTGAGCCTAATATATTCAATTGTCATACACATAAGGTTACTGACAATCATTTCCCAAAGCATACTACTGGAACAGTGAATTAAAAATGTTTTTCCTACCTTCCAGACTGCCATTGGTTTCAGTTCATTTTGTTACGCTATTAAAATCAACTTATTGATACTTAAAACATTCTTGGGATAGGTAATCCATCATCGCCAACAAGATGTTGGCCAACCAAGTTTTTTTTTTTGTTTTTTTTTTAAGAAGTAATTTNAGACCTGCGTTTATGGAAAAATTTAAAGGACCGTGACTTCATAAGACTTCATAAGGCTACATGTTTACTGTATGTGTTGTGGTTATTAACGGAATATTTGATTTTGAAATATTAAGAGATTTTGCAAAATATCAGGAAAGCTGAAATACAGTTTTATCCTTTGGTAAATGGTTATTCAATAATGAATGTATTAGGCTCAAACATGCAAAATACTCGGTATGGTCCTTTAATTGATAATTTTACTCAGCATTGCTGTCATGAGCTTCAACAAATCTTCAACAGTTTTTGTGCTGACCGCTATTTAAAAACATTTTTGTCATAACTTAGTCTTAAAGATGAAAAAAAAAAAACTACAAATCTGCCCTTTAATGCGGAACATCTCACTTTGGTGCTCTGCATCGCTTTACAAACTTTTATTTTGAAATACGTGGATTTGACATCGTATTTGTCTTCCTGCTAACTTTACTCTGCCACATTATCAATATAACAATAATCAATAAACGCGCTGAATCCTGACAAATATGAATACATGGATAATTATTATTCTGACTTGCATAAACTGTGGAAAGTTTTTGGAATATTTTGATTTTACACAAAGAATTAATAGCACTAAACACAGATCAAATAGCATCATTTCAAATAAATAAAAGTAAATCTTAAACTAATAATTCTACAGTTAGATCAATAAGAATAATCACTCTGATATTTCCTCCACACAGTGTGAGGAGTGTAGATGGGGCGGAGACACCGGCGGTTACCGGCAGCATCGCGCCGTGATGTGGATGAGAGAGAAACGCTGCCCGGTCTGTCATCCAGCAACAACATCTCTCCCTCTTAATTATCATTAATAAAGGCTGAGCTTTGAGTTCAACTTTGAAGCTTAATTGATTGAGGTTTCTGCAGGAGGCGCATGGATGAAGGCAGCACAGAACTCTGATTTCAGCTTTTGGAGGTTGTAACAGTAAAAACCCGACAGCAGCCTAAGTTGCAGCAGAATATCGGTGCTGATCTGCGGCTTCAGGACAACAGCAACGCGGCGAGGCGAGCATCAACCGCACAAGGTGAGGTACGTGCAAAATGTGTATTCATGCACAAATCTGCATTATCATTATTATCTCGCATTGCCAAGTTTTCGCCTGTGCCATAACAACTCAGGAGGATAAAGAAGGTGGTACGATTTGCACGTTTCTGACGAATTTTTGTAGATTTTTGTAATGAAGGTTTGCTCCTAATCTGTGTTGTTGCTGTTTTATATTCACAAAGGCCTGTTTGTAAAATAGATGTTGTTTTGATGCGTTATAAATTAGAGAAATTTATTTTATATGATGCAGAAAAATGCTTATTTGGGCAAAAATATGCTGTTTAAAAAATTGTTTGTGCGTATTTGTGTGTAGTTAAAAGTATTTAATTTTTGTTTATTTTATTTTTTTATGCATTTGCTGCAGTAAAAGCTCAATCATTTCATCCTTACTAGTCCATTGTTTAGTCCCGCCCGTTTGTGGTTGAGTTGCCATGGAAACACTTCCGGGTCTTCTGTAATGACCTTATTAGGAGTTGGGTGTGGGGAGTGGATTTGGAGGTTTTGGGGTGAGAGTGCTGCGTTCAGGTCCCGTGTGAAAAATCAGCAGAATGACTGAAAATCACAGCAGTGATTCAACATTCTAATATAAAGTTTATGATTTTTTTCTTTAGTTAATTTTAGAAATTTTTTGATGTAGAAAGTAAAATATATGGGGGGAAATCCTTGAATAAACTTAGATAAATTCCTTAATTTCTAGAGAAAAAAATATTTCTCTAGAAATGTGTTTTTCTCTTGGTCATCTCGTTCACACTCAGCGTGCACTAATGGCTGCAGGTTGTGGCTGGATGCTGTTATGAAACTGTGAGCAAAACCAATTCATTTGTATTTAGTTAATCTTCAGTTTGAACGGGAATTCATCCAAAAACGTTGGAAATCCTGGACTCACATCCAGTTTCAGGAAATTCCTGATTAAATTCCAGTTTAATAGCAACGTCCACTGGGAAAGTTGCCCATACTGGGCAACAACCCAACTTCAGCAGGCGGCCTTAATGTCGTCTTTAAATTAATATTTTTAATAAGCTATGGATCTGGCACAATTTGCAGATGAATAAAAGCTAATAAAGTGTTCATGCAGCATGTTTGATCATTATGTTTGCTGAGTGCAGAGAGAAAGAACAGTTTTACTTATTAGTTTGTGCTGTCCATATGTGTGTGTTTACTGTATGTGTAGTGTTATTAATGAGAAATCCATCAAATAAATCCACTTTTCTAGTCATCTCTTCCTCACTTTGCTATAATTTCTAGATTTCTTCGAAGGGTTTTGCATTAATTATGTCTGGGCTTGAATATAAGGAAATGCAAATGACCTGCAGGAACATCTCAGAACGCAGCAGAGTGAGAATTACTAAGAGACAAATTTATTTATAATAATATGGTATTATTAACCTTCACGTATAAAGCAAACTTAAGTTCCAGTGTCACAAGAAGAAAAATAAATCTATCTATCTACCTATCTATCTATCTATCTATCTATCTATCTATCTATCTATCTATCTATCTACAGTATCCATTACAGTATTCCCATGATGGATGGACCATCATGGGAAAGTATTGAAATCTCACCTGTACCTGTCGTTATTTTTAAAAAATTTTTTTCTTTTTTTTTCCGTACCTGTCGTTTTTTTTTTTTTTTNTTTTTTTAATTTTTTCTTTTTTTTTCAGTACCTGTCGTTATTTTTTTTTTAAATTTTTTCTTTTTTTTCCATACCTGTCGTTATTTTTTTAATTATTTTTTTTTCTTTTTTTTCCGTACCTGTTGTTATTTTTTTTAATTATTTTTTTTCTTTTTTTTTTCCGTACATGTCGTTATTTTTTAAATTATTTTTTTTCTTTTTTTTCCGTACCTGTCGTTATTTTTTTAAATTATTTTTTTCTTTTTTTTCCATACCTGTTGTTATTTTTTTAATTATTTGTTTTCTTTTTTTTTCCGTACCTGTCGTTATTTTTTTAAATTATTTTTTTCTTTTTTTTTCCGTACCTGTCGTTATTTTTTTAAATTATTTTTTTTCTTTTCTTTTCCGTACCTGTTGTTATTTTTTTAATTATTTTTTTTCTTTTTTTCCGTACCTGTCGTTATTATTTTAAATTATTTGTTTAATTTTTTTTTCCGTACCTGTCGTTATTTTTTTTAATTATTTTTTTTCTTTTTTTTTTTCGTACCTGTCGTTACAGCACGTTGTAGGATCTTTTGTCCTGCAGCCTGTTTGCTGTAAAGACTCATATATGTCTACAGGTGTGTTGGTAGATTCACACGTATGCAGGCGTCCTCAAACGCCTCCATCTCAGCATGTCATCACTTTCAAAGACAAAAAATAAATAAATAAATAAATACAAATCATGGGCTCATTGCCAGACAGGAAGTGGTGGACTCGGCACACAAATGGTTTGAAAGTCAACTTGAAGTTGTACGAATTAACCAAACCACCTGAGAATGAGCAGAAAACGGAAAAACACTCAGTAATGAGGAATAAAGAAAGAAACAGCTACAAACCAGTTTCATTTGATCTGTTGGCTTTTCTGTTTGCTGATAAAATACAAGAACTTCATGCCGTCTTTCATCGTCTTTGGTGCCGTTCAAACAAAAGCGCTCGGCTGTTAACAAGAACCGCAAACAGCTAACAAGCTACTTCATGATTAGCAAAGCTTGTGTCCATATCTGTAGTTTACTCTGGAGAATTTGAGGAATCTTTGACTGTTCTTTCAGAAGCTTCCAGGCCAGTTCAGGACTATGGCTTTGTCTTTCTGGATGATCTTCTTCAACCTTTGCATCTTTGAAGAGCAGAAGGGAAAAAAATATGGAGGAAGAGCATAAAAGGTTAAAATGTTCTTACTGTACTGGATTTGAAGACTGGAAACCATCTTTAATGGCAAGAGCAGCTCATGTAATAATGCATTGATTTATTAGGATATACAGTCGAGATGTCATGTTCCTGTCAGAAGTTCAGCAGGTTTGTCTCAGATCCTCTGTTTGTCACCTGAACACGGACTACTCACACATATATTAACAAATCTAAATAAGGTGATGTTCGAAATGCTCCAAAACGTCTTTACTAGACCAGAGGCCAGCTTTTACTATCAAAGAGCCATGTTTGGCCAAAAAAAAAAAAAAAANAAAAAAAAAAAAAAAAAATCTGTCTGGAGCCACAAAACATATTTGAGCCTTATAATGAAGATAACACAATGCTTTGTTAAAATAATAGCCTATTAAAGGATAGTGTTCTCACCCGTTTAATGCGATTTCTGTTTCTGAACGTCGCTGCAGATCTTCTCGATATCAGCGCTGTAAGATGTAACGCAGCAGTTCCAAAATCGCTTTCTTTCTTTCTTTCATCCGGCCAGATACTTTTCAGCAAATGCAGCATGCGTTTTCTAGATGTCTTTCAATATCGCTTTTTTATTTTGTTTGTTTGCTAATTTCTCACCACAGACCAAGCAGCGTTGGCAGTAAAAGCAAACAAATCCGTCCACGCACTATTAAATTCTCTATTTTCCTCCGTGACTTTTCTTTTTTTGGATTTGGAATCCATAGTTAGGCAGACTGTAGACTAGCCATTTATGTGTAAACATCCATGCTAACTACTGCTATTGATTCAGCAAAATGAAGAGGAAAAGGCGCCGGGTGGTAGACGTAGCAGGCTATGATGCATATTTTAATTGACAAAATATTACAACATTTTTTTAATTTGGTGTATAGGCTATACATTTTACAACTGGAGAATGTAAGAATTACAACAATGATAAATGAACATTCAAAATGTTAAAAAAAAAAACTAAAACCATTGTTCATTCCCATATAATTATTTTTATCAAAGCCACAGGGAGCCACTGGAGATGGACAAAAGAGCCGCATGCAGCTCCGGAGCCGCAGGTTGCTGACCCCTGCACTCGACCTTCTTCAGCAACATGAATCCTATAGGCTACCATCACAGAAACACTTTAATCTGAGATAATAATCACGTTTCACCGTCCTGGAGAGAGCTTTCAGACAGGAAACACGATCAGGTGCCTTCAGTTTTATTTTGCCGTGATAATCTCATCATACAGCAAAATAATGAATATCTGCAGCCTGTAGTGACCCCGCCCACATGCTCACACCTCTCTGAACACTTCCCTCGTTGTCTCACGGGGACATGTCTGCCTCGCTTGGCAAGACAGGAAGCTACAGAAAAGATTTCATGAGATGAGAGTGATATTTCTGTGTTTGAGCCGCCAGCGGCCGAATTCTTCATAGCAGGGTTAAAGTGAACGTTAACAGAAGAAAAAGAGGCTTTAGTTCCCTCTGTCTGCATCTCAAAATGCAATAGATTTCGATTCCAGAAAATTCCCGATGCTACAAAATTTAAAAACTTTATGAAAATTTTGAGAAATTTCATCTAGGAAAACGCCTCTGCTTACAGCACCGTTTGTCAAAACTTCTCCCACACTTGATTACAGGTGTGGTAGAAATTAGTAATCCTAATGATTTTGTTTTTGGTGTTGTACTGCTTTTTAGTTGGCAAATGAGCCAAATTTAATAAAAATTACAATAGTAAAAATGACTTTAGACTCCAGATTTGTAATGACAGAATAGTTTGATTTCTGTTTCCTTCCAAATCTGAGAAAAATCAGAGGGAGGTGCTGTTTTTGTTTTTTTAAACTGTAGAACCCATTATCATAATCTGTAGCTTGAATTAATATTTGTATGTCAGTCAAATCTGGAGCATTGTGCATTATAGTTAAGCTGCTTCAGTATTAATGTTTGGATTTAATAGTTTACATCCCATTATATGGACGCTGCTTATTTGCATCCAGACGTAGAGGCAGCACGCTACGCAAAGATGCTCAGATATCCTTTCACGCCACGTCCTTCAGGTCTTCCTGGGAAAACTCACAACGTTCCCAAGCCAGATGGAATAATAATTCCTGCAGCATATTCTGGGTCTCACCGTGGTCTCCTTACAATTGGACGTACCTGGAATAACTCCCCAAGGAGGCGCAGGAGGCGTCCTGATTACATGCCCGGACCACTCCAGCTGGCTCCTTTCTATGCTCCATCAGACCTTCGCTCATGAACAAGACCCCAAGATACTCAAACTTCTTCCCTGAGGGCAGAAACTCTGTCCATCTGGAGGAAACAAGCCATTATTTTCCCAGCAGCGTCCCGTCGTCTCAGATTTGGAAGTGATGACCTTCATCCCAGCTGCAAACAGAAAAAGCGGGCGATGTAGTCTGCAAAAACCAGCAGCCTATGAAGCGCCGTTTAGACAAAAATCACGTTTCATTCACACACACATGCTCAGAAGACCACGCATACAGTACTAAGAACCTCATATTGCACACACACACACATATATGAAAGTGTGCATACACACTAGTATAACCATGCATAGACCTACTACACCCACAGGTTATACATGTGTGAGTGAGAGCTCATACTAGTGTGTGTGAGAGGCAACAATGTCATGGAAGAGGCGGGGCTATAACCGAAAGCTCATGAATAAACAAAAACCAGAATAAAAGCATAAAGTAGAGGTTTGTTGGGCTGCTAGTTATTGTTAACGTTACACTACAGTAGGGTTGGACGATATAAACGATATAAAGTCGTATTGCGATATAAAAAAAAATCTTCGACATAAAAATGAGAACGTCAATATAAAATCGATAGAAAATAGTGCTTGAATACAATAAGTTAATGATGGGTCAAACAGCCAATAGTGTGTCAAAATTGGAACAAACTAGCCAATCAGGTGGCAGTGCCATAATAATCCTCAAAGCGTGGTGAACACAGCGCCTTGTGATAGTGATATGAGCAAAAATCAAAGCCGTCAGAAAGTGATGAAACTTCAGAGGAAAAAAAGACTAAGAAAGGAAACAGCGCTGACGAAGTACGGCTAACAATAAACTTATTTTACCGTCTGAAGCGCTGCTGTCCAGTTGAACACACAGAGTGTAGCCGCTTTACGGGGTCAAACCCGTCCCCAAAGCCCTCGGAGACGCTCCACACCAACAAACTACCATACAGCCTGCTTTTCCTGCTGTCAAACCATACAAATAAAAAAAAAAAGACACAAAGAATCACCCGTGCTGTAGCTTTCTTTATTGGAAAAGATGTGATACCATGCAGACTGTTTAAAGCGAAGGATTTTTCAGTTCAGTTTCAGTTTTTCAGTTGGTTAATAGTTCAAGAGACTTGAAATGCAACAGAATCTTTGCCATATAACAATGTAGTGTAACATTAACAATAACTAGCAGCCCAACAAATCTCTATTTTATGCTTTTATTCTGGTTTTTGTTTATTCATGAGCTTTCGGTTATAGCCCCGCCTCTTCCGTGACATTATTGCCTCTCACACACACTATATGATGAGCTCTCATTCACACATGTACAGTATAATCTGCGTGTGTAGTAGTGTCTGTACGTGGTTATACTAGTGCGTACGCGCACTTTTATATGTGTGTGTGTGTGATATGAGGTTCTTAGTACTGTATGCATGGTCTTCCGAGGGCGTGTGTGTGTGTGTATGTGAATGAAACATGATTTTTGTCCTATATGGCGCTTCATAGCAGCCCCCCTTGCAGATATCACGGGAATATGATCATAAACCACACAAGTCCATAAAACACATGTGGACTGGATGGACCCCTCCTCCTTGCCAGGGTAAAACCAGGACAGAATCCCCATATTGCTGCTCCTGAATCTGAGGCCTGACAATCAGCCAATTGATTTTTTTTTTTTAATAAATGTTATTTCAGCAGCAGTGAAGTTGGAATTGAAAGTAGCCTGTGCATATCAAAGTAAATAACCCTTTAAATAAGCCTTTAAACTGAGAGTCATTGTGATGGTAATCACACTGGCCTTACAGTTTTATGGTCTGTGTAGCATTTCATTGCTGAGTGTTGAGATTGTTAAGCAGCAGTAGTTTTACATATAAATGATATTATGTGTTTGTCAGTTCAGTTACAGCAGAAATTATATGCCTGCATAATGCATAAAGTGTAGTTTTGTTCTTGTTCAAAGTTTGTGCAGCATTTCAAGGCTTTGGTACTTCACATGAATGATGTTATTAGGAAGAGGAAGTATCAGGCGACGCTCTCTGGGTGTGTTGATGTTCTTCATGTTTGCTGCACGTGGCTTATCGAATGATTCTGATCGGGTTCTGGTTTGTAGTGATGGATCCTGTGTTTTGTGTGTGATAGTGTCAGGGCCAGCCCTAGCCTTTTTGGGGCCCTAGGCAAGTTTTTTGCTGGGGGCCCCCAATCCAGGAACATGGGAGATGGTAATTTTGGTGTGAATACGATCAAGCTAAATTAAAAAAAAAAAAATTAATAATGATAATAATAATAATAATAATAATAATAATAATAATAATAATAATAATAATACAGGCAGTCCCCAGGTTATGAACAAGTTCCGTTCCCATGGCTGTTCGTAAGTTGGATTTGTATGTAAGTTGGAACAGTTACGTAAGGTGCGTATCTAGCGTATATATTTCACCTTTCTATGCATAAAAAAACCAGATTTATGCTTTGGAGGCGTGGTTACGAAGGTTACAAAAAAGAAAAAAGGCGAAACACGAACAACACACATAACACGGTCACTGCACCGCTGACGACACACAATGATCGTAAAATAGTGCCGTTCATTATTACGAATCGTTGTATGTAACTCAAATTTTTAATTTAATAGGCTTTATGGCGGTTGGTTCATAAGTACGGGTTGTTCGGAAGTCAGATGTTTGTTCATCAGGGACTGCCTGTAATAAAAACACTGGTTGGGTTGAATATCTGTGGATTATTAAATATCATGTCATTTTTAATCTTGTTTCACTCTCAACAGCCAAAATTAAAACGCAAATTAAACACATTTCAAACTTCTGTAGTAATTTCTAATAACATAAAAAGGGGCGTGGCTACCCTTTACCTCCCACTCCAGTATTAATCATACAGCCCAGAATTCCCCCAACCCACTCCATAAACATCTCTATGAGCCTCATCTTAACTAAAACGTAATGTCAAACNGAATTCCCCCAACCCACTCCATAAACATCTCTATGAGCCTCATCTTAACTAAAACGTAATGTCAAACCATAATATGCATAAGTTCCATGTTATATTACTTCCGTGCTGAATAAATATTTTATAACACAGCGTTGCACATGCATGTTGAGCTCTATATATATATACTGTTTCCACTTTTATCAGAAAGTTAGTGCATAGATTTAGTTATATCTCTGCAGCTGCTGAGCTTATTTACTGCTAAGGAGAGTTCACTTGTTTCACCCTTGATGTGGGGGCCCCCTAGTGGCCACAGGGCCCTAGGCGCTAGTTCGCCTATGCCACGGGCCGGCCCTGGATAGCGTGACAGTGTTTTGTGTGATTGAGTGATAGTGGGGGGTCAGGGAAAGCCACACTGAATGCTCCTTTGTGGACTGACACCTGCAGCCATTAATATGCACCTCCGACCTTCCCGGCTCCCTCGCTCCTCGCTCGCCCACCCTGGCACAGCGCCGTTGACTTGGCACCTGGTTTACATCGGCCATCCTGCACGGCTGTAACTCACGTCTTTGTCAGGGCAGGGCCAACACGGTGGGACTGCAGATCTGTGCTGATCACGTCTGGAAGTTTAGAAGTTTTATAAAAAGTGGAGAAAACGCCTTTAGAGAATTGAGATGTGTATGAAATCTGTTTATTTTTTCATCTTTGAGGATTATTTACGGGGTTTTGAGGAAGATAATGACACTTTAAAACTCGACTTTGCCCGTTTTGATCACATGGCTCTGATTGTGAGGATGAGCCTCCTATATTTCACCGTTTTCTGATTAATGATTTGGAGGTTTATTCATTTTTCACCATAAAAAAGCAAAGGTTCCATCTTAGCAGCGTTCCTGGAGGAGGTGTATTTTCGGATAATGGTAGTAATGTATCAGGCTCTGGGTTAAAGCCGCAACATCTCCAGAATGTGTCCATAGAGCTGCATTTACTGTGTCTGGCAGGTGAGGTGATGTCTTCACCGCTTTTGTCCACAGGATATCTCAAAAAATAACTCAATTCTGGAATTCAATTAAGTTTTGTACATAAGTGGGACTTGGGTCAAGTACCGTATATACTGGACTATAAGCCGAACCCCAATTTTGACCTGCAAATTTAGATTTTTACAGAAACCTGCATATAAACCGACCCCCTGATGTTGTTCCATCAATTTATTTATTTAGCAGATTACCTGTTTTTCTGGGTACTGTCATAGTATTCCTGTGATTTTCTGAAAATAATCCACGTACCAGTAAACATGATATTTATTTCAGCAGCCGATTACCGTAACTGACGGATCATGGCTTACTGGCTGCTGCAAAATGTGCTGAATAAGATGTTTAGTCAGGAAATATCTCATTCTAAGGTATGATTTAAACTATTTCCATGGGTAGTGGTAATGAGGTAGTGTTTCCACCCCTGGAAATTTCATTCTCTGGGATCTGATTTGAATTACTCGCGTATAAGCTGACCCCCCAATTTGCATTGTGAAATTTGGTTAAAAAAAAAAAAAAAAAAAAAAAACTCGGCTTATACTCGAGTATATACGGTAAGTCTACTGGATTTTTATCATTACAAGATAGGATATTAGTCAATATAACATAATGATAAAATCTCCAGAGGGAGATGAATCTCAGCTGCACACATGAAGCTACTTGTTGAATCCCTGGCATCGCCATTTTGTCAAAAACACGACTTCCGACACGGAAAAGTGCAACTTAACGGTCATTCAACTCCGAAAATTCAGCCAAAAACCTGGGCAAAATCCACTTACTGTTATAAACGCACCTGACAGATTTCCCCTTGCATTTGACCTTACACCTTACACGCTGTTCGTCTTCGTTAATTGCGCAGAAATAATCCAACTAGATCCTCTCTACATGTTTGTAATGTTCACAGACTTGTCATGCAGACATAAACTTGCTTTCCATGTTTTTCTGAGCAGAAGCGCTGGAACACATTTAAATCAGAACTCAGGAGAATCGACTTGGAGCTTTTGGACGAACCTCAGCATGTCTCCTTCTCGTGTTGATCTTTGGGTTTTGTTTCTATATTTTGTAACTGAACTGCATATTTCTCTGCTAATAGGATGTAGGAAAATCTGTGAAAATTACTGACATTTGACTGATTTTGTATGAAGCTAAGATTTTAGTTACTGTAATGTCACCTTACATAGCTTCCATAATGCCTTTTCCTGTTCCTAAAAACTTCATTATAGTTAAATCAAACAGTTTTTCTGAGGTTAACTGGCTGTTAGCTGAGCGTAATGAATAGACGCATCATATCGACATTACTAACGACACTTTCTCAGAGATAATAGCATCTACTCTGAGATTAGATTAAATATTGTATGAAAGCACCACTATTGGTGCTTTCATACAATTTCACACTCAGAATACCCTCACATTGTCATTATTTATTTGATTTTGTTAAAACAAACAAAAAAAAAACCTCTACCCACCATAAAAAAAAAATCCTTGCTAGACAGGATGTCAAATTTTGGCTGGTGAAATTTCTGATAAATGTTGTTTGCAGAACGGGTGTGAAGTATTTGATCAAAAATGGATCACATGACAATCAAACGCAGACAAATTTCTGTAAAACAGCATTTTGCAGTTTCTACGATGTGTTTGAATCTTTCTGGCCTGTTTTTGTTTTAGACTTTTTTTGAGAGTAGAAAATAAAGAGTCGATCTGGAATTAATAATTTATTGTAGAATTATTTCTATTGTAAAATTTGTATTTTTAGAATTTCATCCCTGACATTTTTAAAATTTTATTTTTGTAGAATAAAGAAGCTTGGCAGAAATGTCAAGAATTTCATAAAACACAAGCCAAAATTTGTTGGTCTATTTAGGAAAGGTTTTTTTTTTTTTTTTTTTTTTTAAGTACAGCTGTTTAAATGACAAATAAAAGACAAATTAAATAAAAATTAAAATTGGAAAATATGATTTTAGACTCCAGAGGGATAAATCTAACAAAACCAAAAAGGTAACAGAGAATCTCAATAAGGCGTCTTTGTTATTCCTCACAAAACTTTAATTTACGCAGATTTCTTCAGTCAGCATCGTTTGCTTTTGTTCTGATTTATTTTCTCAGTCGGCCTCATCTGTCCTCAAACGCCACGATCAGTCACACACACAAACACACACACACACACACACACACACACACACACACATGCTGACGCCTGCATCAAAAGTGGTTTTAAATGAGATTTTCATGCCGTGCTGAGTTGTGGGGTCCAGAGATGATGTTACCGGGTGTCGTTGTTATTAGAATATCTGCAGGTGTGTGTGCTTTGTGACACGCTGATAATCCGCTCGGCCTCCCAGCGACACCCAGTGACACCCTGCATCAACAAACACACTCTGACTGAATCCCTACACTCAATATTCCTAAAATCTACGCCCACAAATGAAATACCTATATACTTTTTATCTCCATCTCCAAAGCAAATACACACACAGACACACACACACACACAACTTACAGAATATTCCGATGGAAATGCCAACATATGGTAATGTGATGTTTATCTGATTTTTGGTATTTGAAATAGTGGCCAAAGAAAACACTTTCTGTCTATTTATCTGCCTGTCTGTGCTCTCTGACCCCAAACCCCTTCTTCACACACACACACACACACACACACACACACACACACACACACACACANCACACACACACACACTGCCAGACAGGAGGCTTAACCCGCCCATCACGTTCTGCCCTGCCTTGATTATGTCCGGGGATAAGAGCTGCTTAATTGTAATCGCTGTGTGGGATAAAAACACGGAGCACCAAGCCGGACACGGGAGCTGCATATAGAACACGGAAAAGCCACGTTTCCTCCTTAAAATGTCCAGGATTTCCAAATCTCCCTCCTTCAGTATGTTTATCAGGTTGGAGCTCTGAGGGAACTGTAGATGGCGTTGTTTCTGATGTGCCAATAACAGCTACAATAGTATTCCCATCAAGCTAATTATTTTTATGAATGGCTTCCAGATGATAGTTCCATGGTGGACAAAACTTTAACTTCCTGTTGGAATTTATATGAACCGAGCATCAACGTCACAGTTCCAAACAAGCTTGTAGTTTTCCTGGGGTCTTTGCTATGTTCCCAAGCTCTAAATAGCACAATAGAGCACATAATGGGTTAGGGCAGGGATCCCCAACTGGCGGCCCGCAGGCCAAATGCGGCCTGCAGGTCCTATCTATCAGGCCCTCAGGTGACTTTTCAAAAAAAAATTTAAAAAAAAGCTTGTACTTCAGTCGCACTTATCTCGGGATTGTGTGTTCATAAAATGTCATGCTTGGGCTCATTTTGTTCAGGAGAATCTAAGCTTTCCTCCATTTTATTGAGAAATGGCGATTATAAAAGATCATGAATGCTACATAGGGACGAGCACACGGTCTGCGGTCTGTCAGAGAAATATTACACACATATTACGCATGGGGAATGCATGCCTGTTGCCATGGCTACGTAAAAGCTGATAGGACCACTGACCATCAATCAAATCCTCTGCTAGTCTACTATCCAATCACAGAGAGGGATTTTAAAATTTAGACCGCCCTCGGAAGTTACATCATTGAGAAGTGACGAAGCTAGGTTTTAGCTTGGAGGCTATCTTGTGCTTTAGTTACATTTATCTCAGGATTGCGTGTTCATAAAATGTCATGCTTGGGCTCATTTTGTTCAGGAGAATCTAAGCTTTCCATAGATATTCATATATCTCTATTTTATTAAAAAGTGATGATTATGAAACACTGCAAATGCTACAATGGAAGTGCTGGGTCCGGTGCCAGGCCGCTCCGGTTGTAAAGGGTTACGTTTAAAAATAGATAAAAATTAGAAAATTGTTTTCCGTTGTTATTACCAAATGAGAGAAAAAGATGGGGTCAGGTCCAGGGGGTGGGAAATGACACACACTTAATGTGTGTTAACAGAATATTGAAATGGGTAAATAGGACCCTGGGAACATAGATACGCTCCTGTTTTCCTGAAGTTTAGGGAGCTCAGAGCTACCACTAAAGCTAGGACTCATGCGTACCTGGGATTTCATATGAACTTTTATCCAAGGAAGTCAAATCAACTTTCTGCTGCATAGCTCCTCTGCAAGAGTAGCTCTGACTACAGTGCCTTGCCCAAGAGAATATCAACAGTCACTGTTGGCAGAAGGAGGGATGACAAGTGGGATTTATTGCTGCTCCCCGTTCCATTAAAATCCCAATGAATTGTCTTGTTCAGGCCACTACAGCGGTGCTGAGCTTTGGTCAATTAGTATGTCAGCGGCCAAAAATAACAGGAGACAAATTTCATACTTGTAAATCTTCATAAAGCTGATTTTCCTGCAGCCTTTTCCACTAATAATTGGAGGCTCTGTTCCTGTTTGACATTTGCACTGGAGCTTGAAAGTGTGAAATGAAGTTGGCACATCATTAGACGGTTCAAGTGGGGAAAAGGCGCCTGAACGGTGGCTGTAATTTGTTTGCTGCGGTAATTGTTTTGTAGAGAGAGAGAGGTGTTGGGACCTTGATGAGATTTTACATTTCTTCATTCGTCTGCAGCATCTGTCGTGAGACGCTGTGCTGGAAAACGCTGTTTAAGACCTCTGAGAGAGCAACGCTGTGTTTGAAAAAGACAACTTAATGCCAGAACGCTCCGGTGAGGATTTCAGGAGAAGAAGGAAAGTCAGAGGACCTGCGATGAAAGCAGTCGAGCAGAACGGTTCGACCATATGGCATTTTAGCCACGTCAGGTCTGAGGTCAAATGTCCCCCATCAGAGCCAATTACCGCCTCCTCAGAATCCCCTGAATCCACTTTGTCTTTGTCTTAGTACATAAGGAGGCCATTTCTCTTCAGTTTGTAGAGTGGATTATGAGTTTGAAGATCCTAGTTGGAGCTTTTCTGAGTGGAGTTTGCATGTTTTTCCTGTGTCTGAGTGGGTTTCCTCCAGGCGCTCCGGTTTCCTCCCAGTGTCTTTGTCTATGTTATCTCAACAAGATTAATCATATAAATAGGATTAATTGCAAACTTTTATTTTAGGAGAGGGGTTATTAACAGGAATTCTATATTTTTTGTGATCTCCACTTAATTATAAATGGGAATAAAATCAATTCTATCTGTGAATTGAATCTGCAAATCTGTTTTCACACTTCCATGTGCACATGTGACTTCTGCTGCTATATTTTGGTTTGATAGGATGTTTTCCTGTGTGAAACCAAACCAAATGGCAAATACAACATTGTAAACAATTTGTTAGCTGATTCGGACCGAAGCAAACGGACTACAGGTCTGAAAACACCCTGAAATCGAGCAGGTATCAGCTGCGTCCCGCTCTGTGTTTGGAGCTGTGGCTGAGCAGCGTGACAGCTAATTTATGTGGAGGTCATGCGAGATGGCCTCATGAAGAGGCTGTCAAATAAAGACAGGAAAATGTTTTTCTCCCCCTACTTAAGAGTTGGCAGGAAATATAAAGGGACACTGTCAGAACATGAATGTGGCGGAGGAGACGCCAGCATATTCATCAATGCCTGGCTTTATGTGTAGGAGGGTTTTTGATGTGGAGGGCTCCTCTGTAGAGGGTGAAAGCCAGGAGTTTTGCCCAGCTGGGACTGAACGATGGTGGATGCAGGCTGCCTTTATCCTGCTTCCTATGGTGGAATATTCATCTAGAAATGAGAGAGAAATGGAAATGCAGCAGGAATTTTGCTCGGTGGAATTGACTTCATTTGCGGTGCGCTGACGCCGGGCTGAGGATGAGGGATTCTGTTGCAGCCAGTGTTGTGGTTGTGATGAAATCAATCCTGACTGCTGCAGAGCTTTGCAGCACAGAGGGCAGTGCTGCAGTGTGTATGAGACTGTCTAGAACCCGATACACCGCACTAACACACATGCTACACACAAACTAAGAACATAAAGATACGAGCCTAGTCAGCAGCAGAACCTACATAATTAGCCTGAACTGAATGGATGAAAATTCTCCAGTAGGAAAAGTCTGGCTAAGCTTTTCTCATGCCCTAGTTTGACAATTTTGTTGAATAAATTCATATAATTCACATGTCCTCTGCCGTTGCCATGGTACCTGTGGTAAACTGTTTGTCAGCATCATACTTTCCTCTTATAATGGTGGTTTCTTACTGCAAACTACCGTCAGACTGGCCTCAGCCAAACTCCTATTGTGCTGAAAAGTTAGGCTCTTCAGCTGGTTCACTGGTCATCCTGCAGTGCATCATGGGAGCCCCCAGGCACCGCCACCACGGCAGGGAATCACGTGGATCAATCTGTTCAACCGAATGTGTATCTCCTCCATGAGCAAATCAGAGCCGCAGTGATTGAGCCGCTCCTGCAAGCAGCCTCCTCTTCCATTTCAACTGAACCCATTGATACCAATGCAACGTGCCGCTGGCTATGTCAGATGGGTGATTATTGGTCTCGCTGCAGCTCCAAGCGCCGAGCGCCGAGCCAGCAGCCGCACAAACCCAACGGGAGGCCTCAGCAACCGCAAGTCCACAGGAGTGCCGGGTGGAGAGGGAAGAGAACATGGAGCGTCGCTGGAGCTTTGGATTGATTTCATCATTCAGATCATTTGTTGGGGATTGTGTAATGTGTGTGTGTGTGTGTGTGTGTGTGTGTGTGTTGTGTGGACTGGGGGTGGGGGTGGGGTAGAAGTGGGGGCACTAACTATGGGAAAACATTAATAAGTGATGAGCGATGCAGTCAGCAGTCTTGGGCTCTGCGGTAATCAAACCTCTAACCTTGGCAGATTCAGTCTCGTGATTTCTTGTATCGGCTGTAAACTCCAATATATGAACTAGTGTACCTTAATGTGATATAAAATCATAGTATGTTTTTTTTTTTAGTTATATGGACTTACATTGATCTACACAATTCCTCCTGGTTTTGTAAATTAGAGGTTCAATTTTTCCCAAAATACTTTAAATAATATACACTATGTACTCCTGGCCAGTGATGTCATAGACCGTGACCTCTGAACAGTGATTAGCATAAGGCAAATATCCACAAATATGAACAAGATTAAAATATATTTTCATAAAATAATTTATTTATATTTTTCCCTTTTTAGAACCCCTCACTGCATTAGTTTAACAGCAAAAAAATGTCATCTTAAAAAGATGGTAAACTTTAGGTTTTAGATCTTTTTCTACATGTTGGCTCATTGGATTCTATGAAAATTCATTTGTAAAACCAGATAAACTCAGTTGTCATAAACTTGTAAATTCATATTTTTTTACTCTGAATTCCAGATAATATCACTTAAACTGTACACTATTTGTGTTTTGTTAATTTATTTAGATAAAAAAAAAATATATATATATATATATATTAATATTAATATTTTTTAGATNAATTTATTTAGATAAAAAAAAAATATATATATATATATATATTAATATTAATATTTTTTAGATTTATATATATATTATATTAAATATATATATTAATTAATTATATTAATTAATTTATATATATATATATAAATTTTAAATTAATATATTAATTTAAATATCTATCTATCTATCTATCTATCTATCTATCTATCTATATATATATAGTATGGTAACCCCCACATCAGATTAATTGATATTAGCGAGAATGCACAATAAAACAAATGACGCCTTCATATATTGCATGAAAAGTATATATTTCAACTTCTTTTACTGTAAAATGGATATATAAATATTTCCATGTTCTTATTTTCCATTTATGGGTCTGTTTTGAAACCTTTTGATGCTTTACTGTGAAAAACCCCCACATTGATCTACTTCCACTTATTGCTGCGCACACTGAGTGAAAACAAGCCATTTTAGGTACTGTCTCTTTAAGGCGGGNACTTATTGCTGCGCACACTGAGTGAAAACAAGCCATTTTAGGTACTGTCTCTTTAAGGCGGGTAAATTAATGATTACATATTGATGTCACCATGTTACAAAAGTAAAAGACCAATCAGAAATGATGCTTTCAGGGCAGCTCAGGACCAACGGGGTTTGTCCTTCTCCTAAAACTGGAAGCATCAACTTCAAGTTTGGACATTTTGACAGTTCAAACACAAGCGTCTTACTATATTTCATTATAAAAAATTTGTAAATAATGTAATATATCCCCTTTTAAAGTTCTAGGCTAATATTATTTCAACAGCCTCCTCCTGCTCTGTATGCTGATACAGTTGTGTATGTTTCAAACAGCCTCCACACCCACCCCATCCTGCTTTTTCTTCACTGAATCGCTTCAAAGAGATGCTAGCACCATGAGTGGCAGCACAGCAAGTAAAGCAATGACAGGAGGAGAGGAGTGGAGGATGGTGGAAGGGCTGATGGGATTGAATGGTTACTGATCCCTTAGTGTTGCTGCATATAGAGGCTAAACCAACCTCCCATAGGAACCCATATAGTCCAAAGCCTTTCCTATGGTGAAGTTAAGGGAGTGTGTGACAAAGACAACATACTTACACCTCCTCTTTGGACAATATGAGCCAGATATTTACCCGTCTGTTTTTGACAAGCTAAGATGGAAGCGAAATTTCCTCAGACATGTCACTTAATGCAGACTGAAAATTAAAACTTTCACTCAAATGTAAGTCATTGCAGGTAAACAAGCTGAACGGATCAAAGAGCGAAGGAAAACCCTGTCAAATCTTTACTGGTTTTAATGAGATCTCTCTCTCTCTCAGGGTTTGTGTGTTAGGAGATTGCTTTGAGATTGACTAGGAAGTCTGATCGGTGGTGTTGGTAATGTGCGGTTATTGTGTGATGAGAGGAATCTGAAGAAACATGCCAACCTTCCCTGTCCGTGTGAAAATCACTGTAGCGAGCAGATACTCACAGGATCATAATTCTACCACAAGACTTCAAAGTGCAACATGACAGAGTCGAGGCCAGGAAATGTCAAGTTGCTGCCTCTGTTCATTTCAATGAGAGGCTGGCGGTTGCCCTGCCGGGGGGGTGCTTTTTCTGACACTAAAGTTCAACCATGTCAAACTTCTGCTACATGTTTCTAGTCTTATTGTGATTCTGAGACCCATGCAGGATCAGCAGCAGTCACTATAATTCAGTCATCCTCAAAGTCCGGGCTCCGGTCCAAATTCGGACCGAACCACAACTGTCTCTGGACTCTGAGCAAATTATACTTTTCATATGTATTGTCTGTATTATATGCGAGACATGGCTGCGATGCAACAAGTCAAAATTCTCCCTTTCTCAAAGAAATCAGAGCTCCGAATATCTACCATGCTTTGGTTTCGGCACCTTAAATTCTCAGTAAAAATTAGGATCCCGACCCTGGCTTGACTTACTTTAATAAACAGACCTTTGTCTTATTGAAAATTTTCTTTATGAACCTTTAAGATTTGCTATAATTGTTGCTTACTGGTCTGAAAAAGCTCCTCATACTGTTGATTTTTGGATTTTTTATACGTCGAGTGCAGGTTTGAACACAGCAATCCCACTCAGGTGTGGACCAAAGCAGCCACACAAGGAAGTGGTCTAGATTCAGCCACAAACAAACCCTGCAGCGGTTTGAACATAATTCAAACTAGTTCTGATCACAGGCTTGATTTAAATGGTCCTCACAGTCTGCCTCATGTTCTGTTTTATGTGGACGATAAGCTTGGTAAACCCAGAGAAGAACAACTTGCTAACTGTATAGCTCATATAATGTTTAATGGTTTAATATCTTATTGTTTTTATATCTTTGTAATTTGTCTGCACCCAGCTGTTCAAGGAGAGGGAATCTCTGTTTGAACTGCCTCTCCCGAGGTTTCTTCCATTTTTTCCTTATATATTTAGGAAGTTTTTTCTTGTGTTCCTTAGAGAGCTTGGGCTGGGTCGTTAACACCCGTTAACGTGTTGGTCTGTAAAGCTGTTTGATACTGAGCTACACATAAACTTGACTTGACTAGCAAGTCCATCAAAACATCAATACTGGTTTTATTTGGACAAGCATTGAAGTATGCTACCTCTTTGATATATGATCAGATGACCATGTCAGCCAGCTTCTGTGTGCTTGTATGTTCTCAGCATGTTGCTCCATTCTCCTGTTTAGGAAAAGCAGCACGTCTTCTTCACATTATGTGAAGCAACATGTGGTTTTCCACACGTTGTCTTGAAGTAGTCAGATTCAGCTTCTGCTGTCATAGTTTTCATGCTTTATATGGACCAAGAAAGGATCCACATTCTGTTTTTTTTTTGTTTTGTTTTTTTAATGTTATTTAGTTTTCCTGGCATAATAAACTTCTTCCTGTTTTGATTTTCTCACGTCTCCAGACAATTCTGACCAGCATTCTCACAAAGATTTACATTTTGGTTCCTTTGAAAACTTTGGTTAAAACTGGTGCTTCACAACAAAAAAATCCAGGGTGTGGCCTTTCTGTGTATGTATGTATGTTGCATGTTCCTGTGTGGATTTCCTCCAGGTGCTTTGTTTCCTCCCACTTTCAAAAATATTCAGGTGAACTGGAAACTCTAAATTGCCTGGAGGTGTGAAGGTGAGTTTATCTGTCTATATGTGTTAGCTTCAGACTGGTGAACTGTCCAGGTGGATGGATGGATGGAAGGAAGGATGGATGGATGGATGGATGATCAATGGATGAATGGATCAATGGATATCAAAGGATGGATAGATGGATGATGGATGGATCAATGGATGGATGGATCAATAGATGGATGGATGAATCAGTGGATGAATGGATGGATGGATGGAAGAATGGATGGATGGATCAATCGATGGATGGATGGATGGATGGATCAATGGATGGATGGATGATGGATGGATCAGTGGATGGATGGATGGATGGATGGATGAACATTTTCTGTGTGAAATCAAACTGAGATGAGACCAAATGCACCAATCAGTGAAAAAATGACTTCCAGGTTTGAAAAACTTTAATCATTGAAGCTGACTTGACTTTGCTGGTTTATTTCATTCTGTTTGATCTAAACACTGGGACATTTTTCAAACAACCTTTTCATACATATTTTCATGTAATGAGATTGTTGAGTCTTTTTAAGTTAATAAGAAACGGTTCTGCATTTTCCTACACGAATGAGTTTAGGTTTACCTTTCAAATAAACTCTCACAAAATTAATCGCCGCTCTTTGGAGCCTGCAAGCTTCTCTATTAAGAGTTGATGATTAATATCAAAAGAAGTGTGAGCTATACTATTATTTCTTTGGAGTGAGAGAAAACTACTCGCAGAGTCTGCCAATAAAGCCGCTGCGCTTTCTAGAATATCAAGATGTTTTTGAAGTGAATTCCGTGATTTTCTTTGTGGTTCAGAGTTGCACTTTCATGTCTCACTCCCTTTAACTCAATTATTCAGAAAAGTACAGAGAAATAATGAATCAGGCTTCGTCTAACTTTTGTCTTCTCTTCTTTTCTCCTTCATTCTTGACCTTTAGAAAACTTTTCCAAGTGAGAGATTAAAATAAAGAGGAAAACTGCAACTTTCATGTGAATTATTCTCTGTTTAACCTGCATTAATTGAAGCTCAGCAGCAGCATAATAATTGGCGAGCATGCTGAGCTGGACATTCCGTTAATGTGTACTGGGAGCTGAGCGGTGACTCCTAACCTCACTGTGACGCGCCGCAGGGCAGGACTGGACGATATGAATTTTTTTTTATCACGATATATTTTTAAAATATTGATATCAACATACTGTATATCACAATATAAATCATGGCAAAAATTCTGCTGCATTTCAAGTCACTTGACTTAAGATTTATTTTAACATTTTCTTTACACAGGTTCTGAAGATTAAAAAAAATAACCAACTTACATGAGCTGAAAAACAGCAGATTACAGTCATCCTAGGGCTGGGTTTTTGCACAACGTGTAAAATGGCTAAATCGAAAAAAATTCAAAAAATTAAAAAAAAAATTCCAATCTAAAAGAATTAAAAAAATAAAATCTAAAAGAAATCATAAAAAGAAGATAGCAATTTTCTACTTGATTCTATAAGATTCTAGAAAATAAAAGTCTCCAAAATCAGCAAACAATGTCAAAAACGACTTTAGCCTCCAGAGGATTTAGCCGTTTTAGACATTGTATGTAATGACTTGACTTGCCACATGGGATCTGACCACAACTATGATAAACATACACTTCACCCCAAAACTAACAAACCCCCAGATGTTCTTCCACCATCACTATTTATTATGCAGAAGAGAATCTGAGAATAATTAAACTCCATGACAAGTGATGTGACCCCAATTACCTCAGTCTGGCTGTGGTGCAGAGCAGATGAGAGAGAATCGTTGCACTTTGGGGTTTGCTTGCTGCAAATATCAATATCGATGAGAACTTTACAGAATCCCACCATGTTTTTCTTAATAAGAATTAGACACACAAGGTGTAAGTTGAACAAAAGCAATGAGAATTTGCTTTTTTTTTTTTTAATGCAGTTTTGTCCATTTTCATGCACTGCAGAGATTATTGCTGGAGGCTAGGGTGGTGCAGACTGAATTCATTCTCTCAAAATACAACTGCTAGAACAAGTTTGTAAATATAAAATAATCCTTTTGATTGTTTCGGTGAAAAATGTCTCCAGGACAAATGGTCGCAGCTTGAAAATTGCCTCAAATAATCCCGTGTCAATAAAACGTTGCATGTTAATCTGCCGTTTCCTGTCTGTAATACACTCTGCTGACAAATAAGCAACGCTGGTCGCACCAGAGGGATTTAGAATGTATATTACAACACCACAAATCACTCCGCTGACCTCAGGCAAACCAGATATCCCAGCGCTGTTTAACACCAATTCCAAATGCCATGCTATCTTCATGCATGTTTCTCTGCTTTTTTTAAGTGGCTCCTGCTGGATTTGAAATCTGCATTCAGCTGTTTGGGACAGGATATGAATATTCTGAGCAGTTCCTTTACATACAAAGCGAACCCCGCGACAATTCTCTTAGATCATATTTGCTAAAAGATGCCACGAGGCAGCCATTGCACACCCACGTTGCGCTCCATGGAGGGACCTGTTTTTCTGCAGGAATGATCGACAGGGCTTCAGCTTTTACCATGTTCCATATTTGTGAAGAAAAATCGCCCACACTGTCCTCCCCCTCATCTCTTCCTCCTTCTTATTCCATCCTAATCTGCTCTTATGGGTTGCAGCCCGTGGCAGCCCAACAGCTGCTGAGGACAGGGAAGTATAGAGAGATTAAATGAGTTTCTGCAGCCCCCTCAAAGAATCCCACATGCCTCTCTGCCTCTAGCCCCTCCTAATGTCTTTGATCCGCTGTGTTCTCTAAACCAGCTGAGTCCCAGTGGGTTCCTACACATGCCAACCTACATACAGGCCTTTACGGCTCCACGGTGACTGTGGAGCTTATCGGTGTTGTTCATTTAGCAGATAAAAGACTCTGCTGCCTTCTAACTCCCTATTGGAGGAAACCAGCATCGTGAGAGCTGTTTGCTTGAGAGGTTTGTTCCCCTTTTATACTGTATACATCACGCTGCTTATGGACCTATGAGCCGTGGTTGCAGTCTCCTGATGGTAGATCAATACCGATCACTACTTACATGCTTTTGAGCAAGATGCTGGAGCTTGGCTGAATCTCTGCCCTTTCTGATAAAGCGCATTTATTGTCATTAGAAGCAGAAATATTCATATCAATGGTCAGTTTAGAGCCTCTACATCAAAATTTGAGAAGAAAGGGAAAAGTGAAGTCTCCCTTCAGAAATGGTCAAAGCCAGGACCGTCTTGCTGTGAAGTGACTGTAAAACCCAAAACACATCCAGTTGTGCACACAGAGTGAAGAAGAGGCAGTTTTACTGTCTCTTTAATGCCTCTGAAATGTCCTCTCTGTTCTGATTGGCCGACTGCAGGCCTGATCTGGCAGCATCCATACAGTAAAACATGAATGCTGGGCAGAAACTCGCTTACATATAGAGGATGTGTTTTAACCAGGTGTGTTGCTGGGTAATTTCACATTACATGATGACATCAACATGTCACAGGGAGTACACGACCAATCAAAAACAAAGCTTTCAGGGCTGTTCAGGACCTGCGTGTTTTTATTATTGGATGCATTTCGATAGCAGTCAAAATCAAGTTTTGACACTTTGACAACAATGAACATAAAACCTACTGTATTATACTATAAGCGTGAAGAAAAGTAATGAAAAACATAACATGTCACTTTTAATTATCACTGCCTGAAGATGAAACTGAATTATTTGCATGGTTCAGCACAGATCAGCATCCGTGCAAAGAGCCATGAACTCCTCTTTGTTTTGCCTGCAGTACTGCAGTTCGGCATGCATGGATTTCTTATATGCATGTGTGTCAAGCTTCCTTACAACCTCCTCTAACTCACAAGTCCACTTTATTTTTGATACTTTGGGGGGGAGGATGAAGGAGAGTGGCAGATGTTTCTGCTTATATGACTGGCCAGTTTTAACATGCTAGTTTTGTTTTGATTGAAACATGGAAGCTTAGTGTTTGCTGAGTTCATCGCTCCATTTTTCAGCGCATACAAATAAAAATTTTTGTAATATGGAAGCCACGTGCACTTCTTGCGATTATTGTCTTTTTTGATTGGGTGGAAGTCACATGCAGCTTTGGATACCAGAGCAGGAAGTGGATGAAGTAGTGGAATAGTGAGATCTGCTGGACTGGACACGATGACCGAGCCTCCGGGGAACGCCTGCCACCTCAGATTAGCTGTTAGTAATTAATGGCTGCAACGGGCCTGGGTGATGCACAGCTGAATGAATGAGTGTGGAAGTCCTATGCTTCACCTACAGAAATGCAGAGACGAGTTAAAGAGAGGAACAGTAGCCTTCTCTCTCGCTCTCTCTCTCTCTGCTTACAAACTCTAGTAATACCAATAAGTAATCAATTACTAGCAATACTGAGAGCCAGGAGCTGCTTTATTACTGCGCCGTGCCTGTGTCTGATGCTGCTAAAGTCCTAAAATCTGTGTGAAATGATGCTTAAGTTGTGCTATGGAACTATTTTCTCCGACATCAACACAGAGCAAAGCCTCACTGGCACATGATGGAAAATTGAAGCACTGCATGAGAAATCTCGGCGCTGCTGTAACCGTGGTAACGTTCAGAGGGAATTTGGAGGATGGGTGATAGATTATTCTCAGTTTGCTTCCACTAAGCTAATACAGCCTCTCCCTCAAGTAATTTCCACTTCTGGTCCTCGTGCCTGTTTGGTCCTCCTGTGGCTTTTAATTTACATTTGTCAATATTGACTTCAGCTTAGATGCTAGGAATAAATCACTTATCAAAATGTAGCAGGGTGCCGCAAAATCCTCTAATATAAAATATATTTTAATGGTTTTGTCTCCTCAGCCTTTACCCTGCAACAAATATGTGACTATTTACACTGCTTGTGAATTAAAAAAAAAGAGATTGAAATGACTCTATTAAAGTAGACTTTTTTTTTTTAATCTCAGTAACGCATCAAGTATTATTTCCAGACACTTTTTTTTTTATTGTGTACTAGCTTTGATAATGCTGTCATACTGCACATTTTCTTGAAGATGACACATTTTATACCTGCCAAATAAAATATTTGGATTTTTAAGAAAAGCAACCATTAGCATTCTGAGCATTCTGGGCTGTTTTATGATTTATGTGATTTAATTTCTCTGTTTAGAATTTTACACTGACTCTTTAACTTGTATTTGCAGCTTATAAAACCCTCTGACCTGCTGCTACTTCATGCTTTTTTTTTTTTTTTTTTTTTTTTGCCTGCAGCCTCTTTGTCAGGCCTGGAAATGCAGAGCCCCGTTAGCCATCATGAGCATCATTATATAAATGCAAAAATACATTAGCTCATAGGAACACTGAAGCATGCGTCCATCTGTTTCTAGCAAAGCATTAATTAAGTGACTCTGTCTGGCCTTTTACCTCGTTTTACCTTCTGTCAGTAAAATTAAACATCAGTGTGCCACAAAAATGTCAGAACAGTAGCGTCCTACATATGCCATCATCATAATTATAGTTCTCTAGTTGCTAAATACTGTAATTAATTAATTTATGCATTTTAAAAAGCACTGTATGAAGTAATTGTTTAAAAATGCATTTCAAAACTACTTTTGTAAAAAGTTATAAAATGATCAATAAACTTTGTCATTATTCAGTCTTTAAATGACAGATGCAATAATAAACGTTTAATTGATTTTTAAAATGGATTTCAAAATACATTTAATGGTGGAAAGAGAAGCTCCGATTGGCTGACAGAAGCTTCCTTTATACCAATAAAAGTGACGGCTGACCAATCAGAGCTCCTCTTTCTGCTCTGTGGGTTGTTTTAATTTATAGATTTAGGTTAAAAAAAACAAAAATCAAGCATTTTCACAAACCAATAGTATAATTTAGAACTTTTTTCTTTAATTTCTACATTTTTCTAGATTATTTTCATTTTTTTTGAAAATATTTTTCCCAGTTTATTTTATTTTTTTAAATTTTTAATAGAACCAAGTAGAAAATAAAGCAGTTTCTAGACCCATTCTTGTATTTTACGTTTTTTTTTTTTTTAAATTGTATTTTGCGTTTTTTACGAGCTCTCTGAGGAGTTGCAGAAGCTCATGCAGGATTTTTAACGACGTCATCAGTTATATAATGCAGATTTTTTTTTCATGTTTTATTGTCTTAATGGTCCTTCTGTTAGTTCTGGGTCTATCATTGCATTCTAACCATTTTTAACTATCAGCTAAACTGTTTTAAGGGTTTAGCTGATGGCATCATTAACAGCCACGCTGATGCATTTTGACATTTTCATCAAGTTTATTTCCCTCATATTAAGTTTAATTTTGATTCAGTGATCTGTTGTTTAACATTTAGGTGATTACCAGATCTCTGACTTTAGCATTTTAGCGTGCATTCATTTAATTACTCTGGGTTATTTACAGCTAATTTAAAGCCTATTAGAGTGGAAGGTTCAATATAAACATTCTGGACTAAAAAATTTACTTTCCCATAGCAGTGAAAGTATAATTCCAGCCTTTTTGAAGGACCATACCACCCATTTTGCATGTTTGAGCCTAATATATTCAATTTTCATACATGTAACGTTACTGACAATCATTTCCCAAAGCATACTACTGGAACGGTGAATTAAAAATGTTTTTCCTACCTTCCAGACCTCCATTGGTTTCAGTTCATTCTGCTATTAAAATCAACTTGTTGATACTTGAAACGTTCTTAGGATAGGTAATCCATCATCACCAACAAGACGTGTATTCAGGTTTTTTCAGAAGTTATGTAATTTTGACGTTTAAGTGCAATAAAAACCGTAGAGTGAATGTATGCCTCCCCAAAAGAAGACCTGCGTTTATGGAAAAATTTAAAGGACCATGACTTCATAAGGCTGTGTAACTNGAGATTTAGCAAAATATCAGGAAAGCTGAAATACGGTTTTATCTTTTGGGAAATGATTGTCAGTAATATCTGCATGAAAATTGAATATATTAGGCTCAAATATGCAAAATGGGTGGCATGGTCCTTTAAACTGTTGCAGTCAGGAAGGATGTTGGGATGCAGCAGCAGGAATTACTCTGCGTCTTTCTGCCTGGAATCTTTACTAGTTGTCATTGTCAGGCTAATTCTGCAGCCTTCCAGTGAGTCTGGACTGGGTGTCTGGGTTTTCTCAGCCTCACGGGGAGCCTGGAACCTAATCAAATGACTTTAACAGGATCCAGTGTGGCACCAAGGGAGTTTCAGAGACCCTTTAGAAGTCAGTTTCCACTCCTGTGATCAGATAATAGGCACTTTCAGACTTAAAAATCAGAAATAAATTAGGAACAACTTCACCCAGAACTGTCTGGAGTAGAAGCTATGTGGTTCCTTCAGTCAGTACAGTTAGCATGCTACACTCTGATTATTTGTCTGTACTATTATAGCAATAATGCGAGTAAAACTTATACATGGATGCAATTAAAACAATTCCATAATTTGCCTAATTATACATTGTGCATTGCGTAATCGGAGTATGGAGAGTCCGCCATGTGAGGAATCGTGTGCAGAGCTGGCTATTTCTGATTAAAACTTTTACATGCCTAAAAGGTTTTACAGGCTTCAATAGGCAAAGTGAAGGTTTCTATCTTCAAAATAAAATGTTCTATATGTTGTTGCACACTCCATGAATATTTGATACTGAAGCAAGGGGAATGAAAAGCAGTTTGGCAACATTTGGCTTTATTTTGAGTGAATTTATAGTATCTTTTTTTTTCTCAAAACTAAGAAAATGGTCAGAATAAAGGGAAAGAAAAGCCTTTTAGGGAGTTTTTTTTTTTTTTTAATGCCATGCAGAGAAACGGTTTCACAGTGACGGAGTTCAGCATTTAGATGTGCAGCATCAGAATGCATGCATGCATTTCTAATTAGGATTTAATTTGATTTATGTTCATTTGTAAGATCCCACTGCTGCAGAGCAGAAGATGCTCCAGGTCCGCTCCGGTGATCCTCAGGAGACTCTTCTCCGTGGGAAATGGATCTAAATGAATTGAACGATTGGTTGACTGGCTCATTGATTATTTTATAATGAATTTCAGCACAGTGTGTTTAATCTCAAATGCATTTCTCTTTCTGTGTGTCTTTTGCTGGGATCAACTCAGAAAGTTTGAAGGCAATTCTCCTGAGTTCTGATCTAAATGTGTTCCGTGGTTTCTGCTCAGAAGAACACGGATGTCCACAGCAGGTTCATATTTGCGTGGCAAATCTTTTCTGAATTACATTATAAATGTGAACTATAGCATTGTTATAATACAAAACCTAAATATCGAATAAAATCAAGTTTTATCACCTCCAAAATGATGCAAAGGGAAATGTGTTACTGTGTGCCGCCACGTTGTTGTGATGTCAGGCGTCTTTATGTGGATCTTACATGTTTCTGACCTGGAATCCAGAGTTGAATGACGGTTTCATTTCATGTTTCTATGTAGGAAGACAAATTTTCTGAGTTTTGAGTGCAGTTGATGACAGTATTTCTGTGTTTTCTCTGCTCTCTCTTTTGCTCACTCACTCACACACACACACACACACACACAGTAATTACATAACTAATCGAGATGTGGATGTACAGTAAATTGGATGTGTGTGTGTTTCAGTGTGTGTGTTTCCGTGAAAGCTCTAACAGCTTCCATCGGCGAGGCCTCTCTTTGTTTATTGTATGTCAATATGTGCTCAGCAAGCCAGATTACGTGCACGGTTTAAGTTGATTGAATATAGATTCAACACGCTTGTTGAAACTCAATTGCAGAGCTGCAATTTTGAGAAACATCATTTCATAAAC
>VXCM01003038.1:59228-84228 GCA_014773175.1 Lucifuga dentata | reverse complement strand
AGTCCCTCAGATATGTTCATGCCCTTCAGTTGTGACCGGGGTGTGGGGTTATATTCTCTTACTTAACGTGATAAAGGCTTTAGCTGGAGCCCATTTGGCCTCAGATGATATTGTCATATCAGCTGTGGAGGTTTATTTTGGACAGTCAAGAAAATGCGTTCTCTGAAACTGGGATAAAATTGATCCAGCAGGGAGACGTGCATCGGAAGTTAAAATTTGAAGGTGATTATAGTGCCTTTTGCACTACAGGAACTTTGAGCTCAGGAACTTTCCTTTATTTCCTAAAGAACAGGAATGTTTTTTCAGCTGCTCTCCAAAGCTTCAGGAACTGCTGCTCACAAGGTGAACATCGCTGATTGGTCAGACATAAGCTTCCACCAGCCAATCAGGTTGACCACTGACATTTCTTGAAGAAGGTGGAGAACAACATAGAATTTTTAAACAGAATAACGTCCACAATTCCATCCATTGCATCTACTGCTGTTTTGTGTGGTGATCAAGTTTTTGGAGCAAATGGAAATGAAAGTGTTGCAGTATAAATGTCGCTTGCTTTATTTTCCATAATCCTTGTTGCACTTTAATGACAATGGGAGCAAGGAACTCACGAAAGGAACCATGCAGTTCTGATTCTGGATAGTTCTTGATGAAGTAGTTTTTCATTTTGTTAAGAACTTTACTTCTGATGAGAAATGAATAACTGCTGCATTTCTGAAGCTCCTTTCTCACATCCTAGTCTGGAAAAGCTGCTATTGATGTATATGAGAACCTATGCATGAAGCAGAATGCAGGATAAGTTGTTGCGGCAATTTAGACCTGAGTAACATTCCCACATAAACTCACGTGAGAACATGCTGGGACATTTCAGGATGATTGAGCGTGCTAATGACGTATTAGTCCCGTGATTCGCTCGTGACAACACCCTCAGCATGTTGGTGACAAGTGGGATTTCCAGAAGAAACATGTTATTACTGCAGAAGGAATGTCTGGAAATGGGATGGATGCAGGACATTTGTTGCTTTCTTCTTCTTCTTCTACTTTGTTCTCTAGGCTCCTGTCAGATCTTTTAAATGCTCGGCTCAGAATTTATCATTCAACCCTTGCAAATGGTTAAGCATCGCTGAGAAACGGAACGTTTTATGGTGTTATTTGAAGTTAAATTGTGCTGTAATGAAAGCGAGCAGCGGACGGAAATAAAACCACTTCAGATTCACACATGGAGGATTTCTGGGCATTAAACACTCAGTTTGTTCAGCTTTTAAAGCTCCTTATGTGTCTGCCAAAGTTTTTATTCAACATTAAGACAGCAACACTTAAATAACAGGAAGATGGGTTATTTTTAATGAGCAGCAGCTTCTTCTCAGACAGCCTTTTATATGGTAACCAAAAGTAATATGTACAGTAAGTTGCTTAACTATGAGGAAATATGTTCTTTTTCCAAAGTGCTATTTCCATTTTTATGAGGGGAAGGAATAGCTCCACATTCTCTGCGTGTACAAATGTCATCACGGAATGTTCTTATTTGGCAGCAGGTGAAAATAGAGAACACAGCACAGCTTCGACAGCAGCTCACAGGTTATTATCCCTCTGTGAAAGGTTACAAATCAATACTTGTCATGACAGTAGAGTCCCTGTTTTTATGAAGTGGAGCGCCGCTATAAAAAGACAATCTGTAATCTCTGCAGCCTCCACTCTCACTTTAAGATTCAGATGTAATAATCTGGAAGAGGGTTAAACTGGGTGGATTTTTTTTCCTTTTTACACAGTTAGTTGACTTTAGGATTTGAGATTTAACCCTCTGGAGACTTCACTGATTTGGTATTGACTTGGCATCACATATATGTTTACGGCAACTGGTGTGCGGTCAGGGCCAGCAAGGCCTTTTCTGCTGGCCTAGAGATTGTCAGAATCATTAAATTATGTTTTTATAATTTAATATATATTTTAATTAATGCTATATGTATTTTACAAAGTTCATTCCCATCAGTTTTGTTATTAACATCATTTCATCGTTACTCTCTCCCTCAGTTTTGCTGCTTCCAGCACTGCTCATATAAATTAGAGCTTTTATCCAATCAGATTTCCCCCCTATGCTGTCTCCAGGTAAAAAAAAAAACCTAGCCTGAGGCCTTCAGAATCTGGAGTGAATCCCCTCTGCTTTTCAAGCAAATGGGACGATGTTGCTGATAGTCATATATTTTAACCAATCAGATTTTGAGTTTGCCATGTTGGGCGTGTTCTTTTACACGTCAGGGCCTTCTAGCTGGCCTTGGCCTACATCATCAGAGTACAGCATTATGCTAACAGCTAAACAGCCTGCCAGAAATTCATCAGAAGAAGAAGAAGAAGAAGAAGAAGAAGAGGGCCAGTTAGCTTAGCTACCTCAAGTAAACCTAGCTAGCATGTAACGGAGCATTAATGTTTATTTAAACTTTCTTTCTTGATGTTTAGATTTTTAGATGTAGTGCTTTAGATTTTTATTAGTCCTGTTGTTTTTTTAACACACAATGGCTGAAGGAGGAGAAGAAGTGGATTAATTGATTAACTGACAAAACATTTTTTCACATTTTGGAACTGAAACGCACCGATAATGTTCAGCCGTGTCGTTAAACTCTTTCTAAAGACAGAAAGGAGGATGGACTTTGTCTTCAGATGATGAGCAGCTTTGGTAAGTCTGATGGATTTTTATGTGGCTGGAATCTGTGGAGAAGCCTGTTGAATCTGATTGTGTTATTTGTGTTTTACAGCATTTTTGCTTACTTGCTGGTCGTATGAGTAAATGTGATGGTTGTTGTGAGTTTGTTCTTGTTTCTTTGGTAAACACTGATTTAGGCTATGCCATGTTTATATGTGATGCAGCATTCTGTCATAATGCGTAATAATGCTACATCCTATTCATGTCTCTGCAGTTAGTGTGTTGTAACTGTCATAGGTGTTGATCCTCGTGTTAAATCACTTTATTCCACTAGATAAAGGTTACTGTCACTGTGAATATGGGCTGGTTATGTCTAATAACAGCAGCATATAGTGTCATGCTGAGGTTATTAGAAGGTGGTTTAATTGTGGGAGACATAACTCTGAAGGCCTAGGTGTAAAATGCACGACCCACCACTGCGGCAACATGCTATAAAGTCTCTGTTCAAACATGCCAGAACAGATGGAGCCAAATTCTTGCTCAGTATTTGACATCTGCCAGGCGAGACCGGTTCCGCAGGAAGTTATGTATAATACACATGACAGAGAGAATTATAATTACGTAATTATAATAATTACGATACTATGATACGATTCTACAATAATTACGCTCCCTTCAGGACGGAGATATTGGGTTTGTAGAGCCTCTAAGAACATATGAGACCTTTCATCCCAACCACTGTTGCCTTGCTGAACTCTTGAGGATTTTAGATACATTTTTTAGTTTTAGATTTAGAATTGATTGGAACGCTGTTTTGCAAATCCAGTCCTATTTTAAGCACTTAATCAAATGTTTTATTTTATTTTGCCATTCACTTAATTTTAATTTTTTTGTGCCACTCTGGTGTGTTTGTCTAGTTAATGTGTTTTTTTTTTTTTNTTTTTTTTTTTTTTGTTTTTTTTTACACTGCACCACTTGTGAAGCCAGACAAATTTCCACCTCGGTGGACAATAAAGTTACGATTCTGTTCTAATGGAATCTCTCACAGTGCCGTTTAGCCGGTTAGCTTGTCTCTGACGCAGTTAGAGAGCAGTTCTCTCATTCTGCATCTGACCAATTTCCAGCAATTTTGTAGATCATAAAATATGTGCGAACTAAGTGCAGATTTTTTAATTTTTATTGAAAACACAAGAACAATTGCAAGCCGAAGTCCCACATTTTCATGACATTTTTGTTTCTGCACAACATCTGAGTTTGTTGTATACTTACAACCAACAAGAACAACACAAAACAAGAAGAGAAAGAGGAAAAAAAGGGAAAAGATGAAGGGTTCATTAATTTCCCTAAACCATATCTTCAGTTTAACTGAAATTACCACCTAATTTATTTACAGACATACAGTATATGCCTATATTTCAATAATTTACTCACCCATGACACTATAAGTTTGCTGTAACACAGAAATTGTCTTCACACAGTCCTGCCACAAGCTATTCATTTTGCCAAGTAAAATATAACCGAGTTCCTTCTTTCCAGGNCAGTCCTGCCACAAGCTATTCATTTTGCCAAGTAAAATATAACCGAGTTCCTTCTTTCCAGGTATGAGTCCATCGCACACAGAATTTAAAGCGTCACTTCCTAGACTTGTGTGATTGGTTCGCAAAAAAATGTCCAACGTCAGAGCGCAGTATTTATTTACAATGCACCGTAAAAACGCCTTCAGCAGATAGGATGTCTTGTGAGAATGTGGACATTGGAGAAGAATCTGTAGGTTCTAAGGGTTAAAGTCACTCTGATCCAACAAAACGAGAAAAAAAAAAAAAAAAANAAAAAAAAAAAAAAAAAAGAGAAACAGATCCTGGCTGGGTATCACTGATAATTTATCTGAAGCTGCATTCACAGCAGCCTGCATAAAACTAAGACACATTTACAAAACATATCGGACATCTTATAATTGAAAAAGATGGTCAGAATCATCAGTATTGATTTCTGGATCAGCTTCTTCCCTCTGCATCTTTATTTCTTACCCTCCATGCCGAGCCACGATCCCTTCAATATGCATAACAAAGGAGTGGCTGAAAAAGACATATTCTGATGGATGTTTCTTATTTTCAATTATGGGTCAGTTTTGAAACCTTTGCAATGCTTTAAAGGACCATATCACCCATTTTACATGTTTGAGCCTAATATATTCAATTTTCATACATGTAACGTTACTGACAATCATTTCCCAAAGCATACTACTGGAACGGTGAATTAAAAATGTTTTTCCTACCTTCCAGACCTCCATTGGTTTCAGTTCATTCTGCTATTAAAATCAACTTGTTGATACTGTAAACGTTCTTGGGATAGGTAATCCATCATCACCAACAAGACGTGTATTCAGGTTTTTTTAGAAGTTATGTAATTTTAGTGTTTAAGCTCAATAAAAAGCGTGGAGTGAATGTATGCCTCCACCGGGGAATATAGTCCCAAAAGAAGACCTGCGTTTATGGAAAAATTTAAAGGACCGTGACTTCATAAGGCTGTGTAACTATTAGCAGGAGAAACATGGATTTTTAAGGTGGGTGTATCACTTGAATATTTGATTTTGAAAGATTAAGAGATTTAGCAAAATATCAGGAAAGCTGAAATACAGTTTTATCCTTTGGGAAATGATTGTCAGTAACATAACATGTATGAAATATGAATATATTAGGCTCAAACATGCAAAATGGGTGGTATGGTCCTTTAAGGCTATTAATAACATTATCCTCCAAGACTGCGGTTGCTGAATTTAACATAGGTCTCGTCCCCAAAACACAGAGTCCATTAACTCAGTAAAATCCAGCTTTACTTTTGCTGAGCTCCCCTCTCTTTCTTCATCTTTTTGAGTTCGCTGAGTGGAACGTTACGCTGAAAGCCTCTAGCCACTGCTGTTTGTTTCACTATGGAGGTTCAGGTAAAAAAGCCTCCTGGCTCGTGCCGTTACCGTTCTTTCACTCTCGTCCAGCAAGTTTTTGAGGCTGAAAAGGCAGCGGATTTCTGGCCGAGCACCAGCATTTTTACATTTCAAACGCCATGAACATATTGCAGTTTGGCTCCATCGTAGCACCGGCTCCTGTCAGAGATGGATTTAAGCCTTCTGTTCAAAGACACGGTTTATCTGACCTAAACCGCTACACGTGTTGAGATCCACATGAAATCATGTAGAAAATGAGTCTCATAAGCCCACTGTGTCTTTATGTCTTCCACATATCTCTCTCTCTCTCTCTCTCTGCCTGTATTGTTGCCATAGCCACAGTGATAATTTAGAAGGACGTACGAGACGATCATGTTTACAGAATGAAATCTTGCTGGATGAGGATTTTCATCATCACAGTGTAAGATTTTCTCACCTCTACTTCCATGTTTCACATTTCCCGTTCCTTTCCTCTCTCTGTAAGATTCCTCTGTCCTTTCCTTTTTTTTTTTTTCNTTTTTTTTTTTTTTTTTTGGTGAAAATGCAAATGTTTCTAAAAGTTTTTTGAAGTTGGAAAATGTCCTTTCGGTGATATTTTCCTGTTTGTGTTAGTAATCCTGAAACGTTTCCTGGGTAATGACAGTCTGGTGAATACGTTGCTGCTGGGTCAGATCCCGGGTCAGACTCAGGCCGTTCGGAGTCTTGGTTTAGATAATCTGGATTAACCGCCTTGGCACTGAGTTTAAGCCATTTTCCTGGTGGGATTTGTTTCCTCCCACATGATTCAGCCTTTCCTGGTGTATCACAGAAGGAAGCTGTCAGACCTGATGACAGGCTCTTCTCCTGCTGCCTTCCCACCTGACGACCCTGGCGAAGGCGTGATGCTGCATGGGTGCGACAGCAGCAGGTCTTTGATGGGGATAAGTGACAGCAGCGAGCTACGACAGGAAAACCGGCAGGAATGCCTCATCCATCCAATACAAAACCTTTGCAGAAATACATCATGTTTGTTCATTGAGTAGATTGAATAGATTGACCCTGGATCATTGATTATTTGCTGTTCATATTATTCTGTAATATCTTGTTTTTGATCTTTGTAATTTACCTGTTACTACACCTGCAGCTCCTATTGCACAAAGAGAAATCTCTCTTTGAACATCCTTTCCTGAGATTTCTTCCATTTTCCTTACATAAAACCTTATCAGGGAGTTTTTTCTCGTCTTCTTAGAGGGTTTGGGCTGGTCGGGAAGCGCTAATGTGCGGGCCTGTGAAGCCTTTTGAGATGTTGGATGTGTTACTGGGCTACAAATAAATTTGACTTGACTTGAATTTTATTGGCGCACTAGATTTTCCACTCAGATACGACACAAAGGGCGAAATTCATACATTAATCAGTGCATCTTTGTCCCGTTACTGACATGTTGATGTCAGGTGTGTCTCAGGTAAAAGTTAATAAAGATCAGCACGTTAATGAGCTGCTTTGTATTTAAGAGCCACGCTTTACTCTGCTTCATCTGCTGCAAAAACATAATTAATGATAAATCTGCAAAGGAAACCTAAATTCTCTGTTCGCATGTTATGAGAGAGGTAGAGGAAGCTGTGACAGTAACGGGAGTTCGGTGCACAGGAAGTGCATGACAGCGTGTTTTAGGAATCATTTCCCTGATGTATGAATGAGGAAATTACTGTAGTCACGCCTCTTTCAAGGCAAATAATAAAGGCTGCTGGTAACAGGCGTTTATGAATGAGGAAACATGGCTGCATGATGATGTTTGCCCTTAGGCTGGTTTCACATGATAACCGTTGAGCGTTGCGCTGACCTGGGCGTTATTATTGTGTATCAGGAGCTGAGTGGTGACTTCTAACATCGCGTCACGCCACCCTGACGGATTCTCCATTTCAACCAAATTCAACTTCTACCTTTCCGACGTTGACTTTTCCAACACGCAACCAGTCAGAGAACAGCTGGAAGCAGAAGCGCCACAACAACGGAGGAGAAGCTCATAACCCATGTAGAGCAGTTTCCCGAGAAAACACAACTTTATCAGCGCTTGGTTGAGTGTCAGTAACTCCGCTCATGTGCTTCTGGACGCCCAGCTCGGCACAACGCTCAACGCTTATCATGTGAGACGGGCCTTAGACCAGGACGGATCTAGGGTTAGTGGAGATCCAGATCTTAGCCCAATTCAAAGCTATTTTATATCTACCAAAGCTAAACATTTTGAGAAATGCTTAAGAAATATAACACATCATGTTACATAAAAGCTATATGAAGTTTAAAATTTTTTAAAATGAAAACCTTTACAATGATCAAAACAGTGGAGCTATATGGTGCGTTATGTCTGTTCTGTCCACCAATTTGGTCCGACCGATCTGTGGTCCCACTTTGGCGATGAATTTTGGTAATTGCAAAAACACTACAGAAAATTCAAAACACACTACTCCAAAAAAGATTTAGGGCTTTATGGAAAACATCCAATGCTTAATCACCATAAGCCCCGCCCCTAACACTGCCCCTGCCTTAGACACATTAAATCTGGCACTCTGCTTTATGATTTACCCCCAGTATTATTTGTTTTGCATCATCTAACACTCCTCACACACTTATGCATCATGATAAAGCAGCATTTTATGGTGTTTGGTGATTTAAACAGCAGCTCTTTACTTGTTACCTCCATTAAGGAGGTTTTCATGCTTGTTTATCAGCAGGATTTCTCAAAAAAAGAAGAAAAAAAAAACAAAAAACAGATTGGTTAGACTAGTGCGTATAGTTAGATTTTCTAGACAGGTAAGATTTGGAAATGAAAAAAATAATATTCTAAAAGCAACCTACAGCAAATTCACTTAAACAGCTCTCCCATAATGTAATTGAGAAAATTACATCTTTAAACTATTTCCTTTACAGTGAGATGTACACACCCTCTAGGATTTGTAATATATAAAAGATACTAAGCGTTAAAAATTCCACATTTAAAAACTTACAATAAATAATATATGCAGGCATTTCAGTAGGATAAAATTTCAGAGATTGCTCTGTATAGGGCATTTGCTCACATTGTTGCCTATTTCCCAAAAATGAAATGCCAATCTTAATGAAAAATGCAGGCATATGTATCTTATAATGGACTGTAGAATTTAGCCCAAATCCACATGTTGATGCATATCTGGCAAAGTAAAATATATGCGCACACAGGAGTCCTGTTTATCTACACAATTTCATTGAAATCCATCTTTTATCTTTTTGAGATTTCCTGCTGACAAACAAACACGCTGAAAACAAAACCTCCATGTTGGAGGCAAAAGTGTATTTTTATACATGTTCAAATTCTGTAACCGCAAAATGAATAAACATAGTTTCTGAACCACAGAGATACGATCTAAATGCAAACATACCAACGTTACAGTCGCTATGTTAAATACAAAAACCATCAAACCATAAAACCCTGCATTCCATGGTAAAGCATCACGGCCTGCACTTTATTTCAAGAAAAAGCAAACAGCAAATTTATTGTGTATTTTTTCCAGAAATATGCAGAGGTCTGATCCAAATTCAACAGATCCTCAGAGGAAACATGTGACTGAAAGTTAAATATCTGGTTTGAAGGAGCAGAAACAGTCAGATGGAAAATATTTCACCATTTCCTGACCTCCGCTTTTACATTTTTATTCTTCATAACCGGATTAAACGGAATTCTTCACATCGCACAGCTAATAAAAACAGAAAACAGGATCAAGTCAAACTTTTGCAATGAAATTTAATTCCTGCCAAATGTGTGTGTGTGTGTGTGTGTGTGTGTGTGTGTGTGTTTGTTAAGTTGTTATTTAAGCTGGTGGAAAGGCTCCAAAACAGCCTTTTTACCAGGTTAAGTCACAAACCAAACCGTTCAACTCTCACCTTCAAATCCATAATTCTGTCCTCGCTCTGCCTCGTGTGTATTTAGCTTTAATTTTCTTACTGTGTTACCATTTCCCATTTTTGTTGTTGCTATGGTTACCCAGAGTCGTGGCTGCTAACATGACCAAACTGGATCAAGCAACTGGCCACACAACAGTGTGTGTGTTTGTGTTTGATAAACTACAAAGCCGTGTTGTTGTTCATACTAACACAACAAACAATAATAAGAATAAGAATTATTTTACTTGGGATTAATTTTCTACTTAAAAAACTGCACTGTAAAAAAAAAAATCCTTGGATGAAATTCATGATCATCAAAATCACCTGATAATCATGTGAGAAAATTTTCTACAATCTTTTTTTTTTTTTTAATAGAAATCCCCTTCCCTTATCTTTTAACACTGATTTTTATTTTTAAGACATTCTACAGTCAAGTTGAAAATCAAGGAATTTCTAGAATAAATAATTTGGATTTTTTTCCAAAATTTTTTCTAGTTTAATCTTGTCAAAAAAAAAATTAATTTGTCATTTCCTCCCTCCTATTTTAATTTTTTCCTCCCCTAGAATTAGAAATTTTGTAGAAAAACGCAGACATTTGACAGGCAGATTTGTAAAACTAATTTTAGAGCGATAATAGGAGATTAGTGTGGAGCTCAGAGGTATGGTCATTAGACGTATGTGTGTGTGTGTGTGCGTGCACAGTATGTGTGTGTATGTAGGTGAATGAGATAAGTGTTTGTGTGTGATTGAGCCAACCAGTCAGTGAGTAAATGAGCAACAAGTGCATGAGTGTGTGTGTGTGTGTGGGTGAATGAGTGTGTGATTCATTCTTTGCACGTATTGATATGTTTTCACTGCTGTAATGTGTTAATAAAAACCATCTGCCAGGAAAAGATCTGTTATCTGTGTCAAACAATGTTGCAGTCAATGTTTACCGCAATAAAAGTCACAGAGCATTTTATTGGTCATAATCTGTAATCCACCAATAAAATTCATAATACAGATCACTTAAAAAAAAAATACAGATATAACTTTAAAAAAAAAAAATCACTAAAACAAAAAAAGTAAAAATCATTGATTCACTGCTGCAGCACCGCAGTGCACACTGAGTGAAAACAGACTGTTTTAGGTGCTGTCTCTACACGCCCCTTCAAACTCCACTCTGTTCTGATTGGCCTCACTTTCCTCGTGCTTGGTTGGCGTGTCTATCCCGGTGTGTAGGCAGGTAAATTCACATATGCTACGCGTTAATCTAACTATAAAGACCATTTCTCTGTCTGTGGCACCAACATCTCTAGAACCCGGCACTGTATGAAGTTGAAATTCAGCAGATTTATTGCTCAGGACCCAAGGACGTGCAGCATCACGTGTGAAGTTGTTTGGCTGAGCGGTTCTCAAATTGAGCTGTGCCGGTAAAAAGTAGTCCACATGGCAGGATACGCTCCAGGCAGGGCAGCATACGCTCCGGTCCACGGGCACTGCTAACAAAGCTAGCTAACGAGGACGTGCAGAACTAAATTATGGCAGGCTGTGGCGCCATAAAGTCCACCACAAAGTCCGGCCCGTTCCGAACAGGTACGTTTTGAANGCAGGCTGTGGCGCCATAAAGTCCACCACAAAGTCCGGCCCGTTCCGAACAGGTACGTTTTGAACTGGCGCTGTACTACTAATAATAAATATGTTTTATTTATAGAGCACTTTTACAAAACAACATGGAAAAGGATAAAATCCAATCAAAAAATGAAACTAGCAAACTAGCAAATGATGCAAGTTTTGACACTGAAAATGTTCAACACAAACTTAAATGCATTAAAAAAATTAAAGATATAAAGTATAAAAGAAAAAATCACAACAATCATAAAATTAATTATAAGCCAAAAGATTGAAAATATTGAATATTAAATAGAATTGGTTTCTGAATCAGCTTTAATAAGCTTGATTGGATTTTTGAATATCTGGTAATAAAAATCACGGTGAAGGTAGACGTCTTCACCTTCAGAGTTTTTAAATATTCACCTGGTTTCAGGGGAGGGGGAGGGGTGTGGTGACCAAGTCCTATAATGCATTGCAGTGTCGTCAAGTGAAAACAGCTTAAATCTTGTGATACTAGAGTTGAATGATAATTTCTGAGCCTGGAACGTTTTGCACTCATTTCAGCTCACTGATTATAACTCTCATGTTCCAGAGGTACTAGATGGACAAACTTGAGTTGACATTGATTATGTATTTGCTGGTTGCTAGCCATGATAGTTTTCAACACCTGGATTGGCCTCAGGTATGATGTCATATCAGCTGTGGAGGATTTTTTAAATTTCTATCAAACTACAATAAGTTTTCAGCGCTGTTGGCAGAAAGTATCTCAAGAGTGAAGTAGAAAATGAAGAACTTTCTAGGATTTTAGACTTGTCTGAAAAAATTTTTTAACAGGTTTATTTGTAGACGCTCTTCCCTCACAGATTTTAGAGTTTTTTTTTCTAGAATCAAGATTTTCATAGAAACAAGCAGAAAATTGGAACGTGAAGATGTTGATGAGCTGAGGTTAGTAGCATGATTTGCTTCTTCCTGTCTGGATCTCAGCAGCTTTACTGATTACACTCACACATCCACTGGTCCCAGACTGAAACACTGATGAGCTGCCATGTCACACTGAAAACAGCTATTATCCTCCACTTTCCACACATGGGATTCTTGAGTGTAGCCTGTGTTATAGACTACAGGTGTACCAGGGTCAACAGAGGTCAGGTTCAGCTCGGGGTCAGAATGCATCAATAGTTGTTATGGGCATTGAATTTAAGACAGATTGCACCATAAGGAAAAGGCCGTGAGTCTTCTGCCGCTTAAAGTCATTATTCTCACACTGCAGAAATGTCATTCTCACTGTTAAAAGGCTATGCATCACCAAATGACTCAATATCTCAAAACATTATGACTCCTGCACATTAACACTTCAATTCTACTCCACGTAAGGCAATAATAGATTTTTTTTTTTTTTTTTTTNTTTTTTTTTTTTTTTTTTTAGAGAAAAAGAATTCTGACTTTTTTCTCAGAATTCTGGCTTTTTTTTTTTCTTAGCATTCTGACTTTAATCTTAGGATTCTGACTTTTTTTTTCAGAATTCTGACTTTAATCTCAGAACTCTTTTTTTTTTTCAAGTGGCGGAAACGAGCTTCATACACCATCAGATTGTAATNTAATCTCAGAACTCTTTTTTTTTTTCAAGTGGCGGAAACGAGCTTCATACACCATCAGATTGTAATCAGCATAAATCTATGTTGGTGCATGGGAGTAACAGACCAGATTATGCGATTATAAGTCAATTTACTCAAATGTGTAAACGTGCCATCATCTGATAATCAACTTAATTATTCTCTACATTCATTTCCTCACCTGCCGACTTCTCTTCATTAGCCAATTAAGCAAAATCATGTATATTAAGCAATCAATGGAGTCCTATTAATTCCATTTGTGTATGTTTTATTCTGCATTTTTACCTTAAAGGACCATACCACCCATTTTGCATGTTTGAGCCTAATATATACAATCTTAATACATGTTACGTTACTGACGATCATTTCCCAAAGGATAAAACCATATTTCAGCTTTCCTGATATTTTGCAAAATCTCTTAATCTTTCAAAATCAAATATTCAAGTGATACACCCACCTTAAAAATCCATGTTTCTCCTGCTAATAGTTACACAGCCTTATGAAGTCACGGTCCTTTAAATTTTTCCATAAACGCAGGTCTTCTTTTGGGACTATATTCCCCGGTGGAGGCATACATTCACTCCACGCTTTTTATTGAGCTTAAACACTAAAATTACATAACTTTTAAAAAAAACCTGAATACACGTCTTGTTGGTGATGATGGATTACCTATCCCAAGAACGTTTCAAGTATCAACAAGTTGATTTTAATAGCAGAATGAACTGAAACCAATGGAGGTCTGGAAGGTAGGAAAAACATTTTTAATTCACCATTCCAGTAGTATGCTTTGGGAAATGATTGTCAGTAACGTAATATGTATGAAAATTGAATATATTACGCTCAGCCATGCAAAATGGGTGGTATGGTCCTTTAATCGCAGCACAGACAAGAAACTGACTATAACATGTGTTTAAAACATACCAATGACTGCTGTTTTAAATTGAGGATATGAAGTCTCTCAAGAAAACATGCAGAAATAGTGGTTAGAACCTCTGTTTTTAGTCTCTAATACCCCCGCTGGCATTGCTAGCATTGCTTTTTCCATGAAAAACATTTGACATTAGTATGAAAACCACAACTTTGACATGAATGTTTTCAGGGATGGAGATCTCATGTATTCCTTTCACCCTCTCAGGATCACACACCACAGCGTGTTGGCTGTGTTAAGGGCAGACCTCTGACTGGTTGGGAGGATTTGTACACACACCCCTATCTAGAGCAGCATGTGCCTTTAAGTCTTCGGGGGTCTCAGCGGTTCAGGGGAGAAGCTGGCTTACAGATATGAACTGTGGCCTCCTCTGGCTCTGTAAATCTCAGTGCACACACACATCTGTTTGTTTGGCCCGCAGTGTAAAATCTATCAGCTCCCCACCTTCTTTTACATCCTCAGCACAGGCCAACGCCGCCTTTCTTTGAACTGTATTGAATTTGGCATGCAAAGGTATGCATTTTGGGAGCGGACATACAGAGATATGAAAAGCATATTCTTTTACAAGCGTAAAAAATATGCAAGTCAGATGCCTCACATTCCAGCAAGCTGAATATCTTGTACTGAAAAAAATCCCCTTTCCTTTCTGCTGGAGTGACTTTTGATGACTCTGCAAGACTCTGTGTGTGTGTGTGTGTGTGAAGCCTACTAATTAGCGTTAAACACCTGAGTTCCAAAAAGAATAGCACCTCTCTGTTCCTTCCAGTCATATGCTGCAGCAGCAGAATAAGGAAACGCCGCCTCTCTCTGCCTCTAGGGGGCAGCTGTGCTCTCCACAATCTCCCAGTCTCTCTCTGGTATCAGGGCTGTAAGTCAGGGAAGTAGAGTTGAGAAATGAATCGGCGATGTGTGTTTCACCGGGGACGTGGTGTGTTTTCTGTGTGACTGGAGTCCATTTCTTCACTGTTTATGGTTCTGCCTATACTGCAGTGTGTGTGAAGCAGCATGTAGCTCCCTAATGAAGTCAGAAATCTTCCAGAGACAATACAACAGCTCATTTTGATCCTGATCTCTCTTCTTCTGTGTCTCGCTGTCCCCCCGTCTGTATCTCTCTCACATATAAAAGCCTGTTAAAAGCCATCAGCATGACTGAGCTCGCCATGCAGAAGAGCAACCATTGATTACCGCCGTCTGAAATGACTGAGGGTAATGAATCATAACACACTGAATGCTTCCTGACACTTAGACACTGAGTGCAGGATAAAAAATGGCAGCTCCTTACAGTGTTTACAGCCAAGTGTGGTTCTCTGGGAAAACAAGGACTCTTGCAGATTTAGTATGTTTTTGTCAAACGGAGAAAGAGAGAGAGGGATGGAGGGGATGGAGGGGTTTCTGGCATGGAATCAACTCTCTGTAGTCTCTGCCCATAATAAAGCAAACAATATCACATTAGCACCCAAGGTCCAACATTAATGGACTTGGCTTTGGCCAGCAGACCATATCACACATACACAATCTCTCTCTCTCTCTCTCTCTCTCAGAGCTGTAAATGCCCACCGTCTCTCCAATGACTATTTAATCCTCCAGCTGATAATTATAACTGTTATCTGTTGCCTCTCAAAAATTATTGAGCTTGTCAGCACCCATTAATTTACTCCGTATTGTAAATTAAGTGGTGCAAACTGCATTTTATCCTCTCTTACTGGAGTAAATGGAGGCAGTTTTTCCAGAGGTTAAGTCTGCTTTACTGTCCCGCATGTCACACACTGCAGACTTTTCTTCTGCTTCCCCGTTGTTTAAAAGCCTGCAGAAAACGAGTCGTTGACAAATTAGCCACAGTCGGGCGTGTGGCTTCAAACAGGAATGAGGATGTGACAGGAAATGCATCTGTGGAAAATGAGATAACCCAGAAACAACTGAACTTGTAATATAATACTAATTTTATTTGTATAGCATCTTTCACAGACAGCAGGTCACAAGGTGCTTTACATGCAATAATATGAAACAATACATAAATATGAAGAAACAGGGAAAACAATAAATAACAGAAGCCCACTAAGAACAAATAACACCATAAAAAAGTGAATGCCTAAAAGCCATTTTCTAAACAAAAATGTCTATCTGCCTTCTAAAGACGACCTCAGAGTCAACAGAACAGACAGGAGAGAAGGTATTCCATGGTTTAGGTGCTGCAGCCTGGAAAGTACGATCTCCACAGGTCTTTAAATGGGTACGAGGGACGAGCAGTAACTTCTGACCTGAAGACCTGAGTGACCAGGAGGCAGAGTATGAGGTAGGGGTTTCTGACCATGCAAAGCTCTAAAACAGCGTTCCCCAACTAGTTTTCCCTGAGGGCCAAATTATGTCAAGCATGCCAAGCCAAGGGCCATTAATTTTTATTTTTTTTTACACATAACCCTTTACAACCAGAGAGGCCCGGCACTGGTCCCAGCACTTCCATTGTAGCGTTTGTGGTGTTTTATAATTTCTTAATAAAATGGAGATATATGAATATCTATGGAAAGCTTAGATTCTCCCCAACAAAATCAGCCCAAGCATGACATTTTATGACCACGCAATCCTGAGATAAATGTAACTAAAGCACATAGCCCCCGAGCTAAAACCTAGATTTGTTGCTTCATGATAATGTAACTTCTGAGGGCAGTCTAAATTTTAAAATCCCTCTCTGTGATTGGATAGTAGACTAGCAGANACTTCTGAGGGCAGTCTAAATTTTAAAATCCCTCTCTGTGATTGGATAGTAGACTAGCAGAGGATTTATTGATGGGTCAGTGGTCCTATCAGCTTTTACATAGCCATGGCAATAGGCATGTGTTCTGTGTTCTCCATGCGTAATATGTGCGTAATATTCCATTGACAGACCGGAGACCGTGTGCTCGTCCCTATGTAGCATTCACGATGTTTTATAATCACCATTTCTCAATAAAATGGAGATATNTGTGCTCGTCCCTATGTAGCATTCACGATGTTTTATAATCACCATTTCTCAATAAAATGGAGATATACGAATATCTATGGAAAACTTAGCTTCTCCTAAACAAAATGAGCCCAAGCATGACATTTTATGACCACACAATCCAGAGATAAGTGCAACCAAAGTACAAAATTTTTTATCTTTTTAATTTTTTTTTTTTTTTTTTNTTTTTTTTTTTTTTTTTGGAGAAGTCATCTGAGGGCCTGATAGATAGGATCTGCATTTTGGCCTGTGGGCTGCCAGTTGGAGAACCGTGCTCTAAAAGTTAGAACTAAGATTTTAAAATACACTCTACAATAAATTGTGAGCCAGTGAAGACCAGATAAAATGAGATCTCCTATTGGCTTAAAAGCCTTGCAGCACATTCTGAACAGTCTGAAGCCGATTTAAAGACATTTTGTTAAGACAGGTAGAAAGAGAATTGCAATAATCTAAACGGGAAGAGTGCAGTGTCCATTGTTCGGACTGGGCTGGACTTTATGGTGTGTGCTGCAGCTTGCCATCAGTGCCTGTGGAGTGAAGCATATGCTGCTTCGCTCGGAGCGTATCCTGCCACGCGGACTACTTTTTTATCAGCACAGCTCTCGAGAACCACTCATCCAAACAACTTCACATGTGACGCTGCATATCCTTGGGTCCTGAGCAATAAACCTGCTGAATTTCAGCTTCATACAGCGCTGGGTTCTAGAGATGTTGGTGCCACAGACAGAAACTGTCATTACAGTTAGATAATTCAGAGTAAGACCTGCATGTGTTTTCTATGGTCTGAATCTAAACTGTTCCAACACTGCATTCACCAGCTGGTTTGGTTCAGTTTCGCACAGGAAAAAAATCCAATCGAACCACAATTTATCAGCAAAAGTCATGTGAGAACAGTCGCTCTGCTCATTGGTCAGAAATATCTGAAAGAAAATCCAAATAGGAAGTAGTTTCCTGTGGTGGTCACGTATATATATAAAACCTGGTTTTGGACTCTAAGAGTGTTTTCAGACCTGTAGTTCATTTGCTCTGGTCTAAATAAGGGACTAAATTGTCTCAATGTGGGCAGAGAAAGAAAATCCAGACAGGAAGTAGTTTGCTATGGTGATGGAATGTGGATCCTTTCCCAGTCATAGCATCATTTGATCCATAAAAAAGAAAACTATGACAGCAGAAGCTGAATCTGACTTCAAGACAACGTGTGGAAAACCACATGCTGCTTCACATGATGTGACGAAGACGTGCTGTCTTCAGATGATGAACAGGAGAATGGAGTAACATGCTGAGAACATACTACACACACTAATCTGAATACATGTTCATCTGAACACGTTACACGAGTTTGCTGTGTTACGACGGCATCCGTTTCAGTTGCCGTGTCTGCTCCACGGTGGAATTTAACTGTGGTAGAAAAGCTGGTGTGTGGAAAAGTTGTCCAAAATCTGAGTTACAGGCAGCATTCATACACATAAACACACACACACACACACACACACACACACACACACACAGAGATATTGCCTGTTGCTGCGACATCATCAGTGTTACAGCGAGAATAAATCATCAACTTCAACTCAGCCCCTGAAAAGCAGCAGCAGAGGAGAAAATCATATTTTACGGGCTTTGTGTGGTGTTGTGTGTATTCACGGGAGTTATTGTGCATCCTTCACTGAGAATACCTGTCAGTCTGAATGTTAATGCTAATGCTCATCCGCTGTAAGCTCTCAGCGTCTCTGGTGTGTGTGAGGTACAACAACAGTGACCTTTCAGAACTTTAATAACGCAGAAACGCTTCCCTGTGTATATTATCAAGCTCAAGGACATCAGGACAGTTTAAGTGGCTCAATAACTGAATATTCCAAGCTAATTTTTTTGATGAGGGACATGTTCACCCTGAAGCTGCTACACAGAGGTCAGAGGTCAGTGTCGGCTACGGAAAAGCACCCTGAGTGAGGCTGGAATGAATTGAGCGATTTTCTCTGCGACACTAACAGGTGGATTATTTATGTTCTGCATGCGGTAAGATTCAGATGAGAATTTGAATGATGAGTGTAGTTTTGGCTTTAACTCAGCAGCTTTGCTCAGGAGTGCATCAGCAGCGGGTCATATATATTTAAAAAAGCGCAGAATCCATTTAAATCCAATTAATTCCATCTATTTTTACATCTTACTCAGAGTATTTTAACTGGAGTGCTGATGAATAATCAGAGTAAAGTGTGGTGTAAATGTATTGAGTGATGTCTTTTTTTTTTTTTTTTTTNTTTTTTTTTTTTTTTTTTTAGGACAGCGTTCCAGTTATGATAGTTGATCCTGGGTTACTGTCTGTTTGGCCTGTTTCTACATTTTTATTACCTCCTTAATCCATCTGGGAGTATATGAGGCATAATAAACTTGGCTTCAGCCTACACCTTTTCGGTCGCTGTTGAGATGTTTCTCTGTTTCTCTTTGTTTTTATGTTGATTTTATGTGTTAAGACTGAAATAAAGATAGATAAATTAAATTAAAACCACTGAGGCAACAGAAATCCGGAAACAGGAAATGGGAAAAGGATTAGATGGACAACTATGCATCTAATCCTGGATTAACCATTTTTTAAGTAAATTTGGGGAATGATGCTTTTGCCATTTCAAGTTAAAGTGAAATGAGATGTGCTGTACTTGTATCGTCACGTTTATGCCACGTTACACTTTAAATTTCTTTAAGTTTCTTGAAGAATAGTTTCCTCACCCCAAAGAACAGTTGCATTGATTTACTTATTGGTCAAAGGTTTGAATGCATAACCAACTAGCATGGGCGCTGCTAGCATTGCAGCTGCAGAATATTTGCTGTAGCTATGCAGCAGAGAGAGATACAAAAGAAGATGCCTGGGCTCTATTAGGCTACTTCTCAATGTGCACTTCCATTCTGACATTGAGTGAAAAGTCCAAGAGGATTTCGATGGAAAAACAAGCACAACTCTTCTTTTTTTCCAGAGAGAAGGAACTGGTTGATGCTGTCTGACAGCAGCACAGATAGAACTGCCACAAAAGTCCCACATGAGGCGGAAAAGGGAGATGCAGAAGTCCATTACGGCGAAGCTTCACCCCTGCTCTCTTACATATCTTAAAGATGTCCTAGTGTATCTCTCTCCCCTCCTCTCATCCTGCCAGCACATCCTTTATCACTCTCTACATATCTCTTCACCTCCCCCTCTCTCTTCATCTGCCTGCATTCCTTTCTCCATCATTTCCTCTTGTTTTGGACTTCTTTCGTCTGTGTGCATTCGCATTTGACGGAGCTTCTGTGACTGATACGATAAAAACTCACAGATGTGATATTTACTTCCTCATCTGAGAAAAGGAAAGTGTCTGATCCTGGCTGTGGTGGGGAGATTTTAGGCTGTTAACGAGCTTTAACAGTGAACGACATAAATGCATCCTGCTGGGTGCATATGGTACACTCCTAACTTTCATGTTCCATTATTTCAGCTAAGATTTCTGAGAGAAACAGCCAATCAGAGTCATTCTCTACCATATATTAAAGGGGCTGTCATATCAGATTTTCACTACCTGATTATCGTGGCTAAAAGAATTCAAGATAATGATATTATTGCGATACCTATAAAAATAAAAATGAAAAAAAAAAATGTTATCAGTCAAATTTATCTTTAACTTTGTTAACTGTGCGTTTTGCCTCTCTACAATTCTAAAGGACATCATGTCCTTTTCTATGAAGCGGCAATGATTTTGTGATGCTTCATCCTGACATGCAGCAGCCACATTTACTTTTCTTTGCATCTCCACTGACTCAAACAGTGTTAGCTTGAATCCCTGGCTCTCTCTCGCTTCTTTGACAAATAACCTGGAGAGAGAAAATCCTGTCAAGTCCCACGCCATGATAACTTAGCTTTAACAACACAACTAAGAACTTAATGCATTTCCTGTTTCAGGGCTAGCAAGCTAACTGCTACGTCCTCTCTCTACCGTGATGAAATCTGCAGGATGATGGAGGTGGTGGTGAACAGGTTGGTGGTATCGCCCCCTTTAGTGGTTCCTGTCAATCGGCGTTTCCTGCAGACTGAGGCGTCTACCAACACGCTGTCTTTGTTACCGAATCCAAAAAACTCCCACACTGGCAGCTAACTTTTTTCAGGTTAGGGTAGAGCGTCTCGCTCTCGTCTGTCATCTCCTCCATCATGATTTAGCGCGACAGTAGCAGCCACACACTGAGGTAGTAGCTAGCTAGCTAGCTAGTTACTGCATCATGTCACGTATATGTGTGTGTGTATATGTGTGTGGCATTAGAGGAGTGAAACAAAGTGAGAAAAGAAATGATTTAAGAGGCACTGGATTATTTACACGATATTATCATATGTATTATTAACATGATATCAATATTTCACTTTTTAAATATCATGGTTATCGTCAATACCGGTATATCGCAACAGCCCTAATATATTTTATGAGTAATATATGGCCTCACAGAAAGGCTAATTTTCACTATTTTTCTATCCAGTTATGTCATAACTCAGCTCCTGCTCTCTCACTGCAATCTCCATCTTGACACTGGCCTGGACTCAAACCCAACGAATAATAACAACACAAAAACACACTCTTTCTGTTGCGTGGAGCAGCCTCTTTATCCACAGCACAGTGCTAATATGATTTGGTAGCTTGTGGTTTGTTTACCTTTATGTAATCGTGCGGGCTATTTATGCAGCTTCAACATTGGCTGCCGCTGCTCTGAATGCTAATCTGTTCTGTAGCGTTACAGTGCTGCTGCCTTCGCTCAGCTGTTTACCACCGCTGGACGGCTGCCAGACTCAGATTTATGGCTGAAGGCTTAAATAGATGTCAGAAAGGTCTGCACTTGCACTTTCTGTGGGGAGAATTCAATATGTGGTAACTTTGTTGGGTGTGACAGGCGAGTTGAGGTGAAGTGGGCTGCGACTGGGATATAAATGAATCATCTTCCTGATGTCCCTTTTTGTGCGATTTAAAATCCCTCCACATTCATCTTTTGTGACTAGTTTAGATTTTGCAAAGGAAATCATTTGGAAAATTTCGTGGCTTTTACCTTGGCTCACCTCATCAGAGCACTTCATGAAAAAAAAGTAATCATTTGCTAATATTTCATGCATTTTTTCTATTTCATTATCTGGACTCTTGAATGTCTGTGAGACAATTTCCAATCAGCGGTTTTGACACGTTCATTAAGCATTGAGTCCTGGATGTGGGAATGCAGACGGCTGGCGAGGGTTTGCTGGGAGGGTGGAAAACTCTTTGACGTGGCTCTGGGAGAATACACTGGATTTTTGTTTGCATTTTTGAGTGTCACAGATAGTGGGTCTGGGTGGGTAAGAGATTCCACGGTGCATTAAGTTTGTTTGAATGGGTTTTTCACTCTGTCACAGCATGCTGTGCCACAGCTTTTATAACGGCACTCAAACACCATTTTCAATTCTCAGATTCTTTCCGTCTTTTGTTGTGGGCAGCGGACTTGGCAACTATTGTGTGATACAACGGTTGTGCTGGAGAAGACTACTGTGTGTGTGTGTGTGTGTGTGTGTGTGTGTGTGAGAAAGAGACAGTTGTGAGAAGCTAATCTATAAGGCATAAATTAAGCAACTGTAGTTTACAAAACCATATCACAGGGGTTTGCAGCCATTTAAATGTCCTGTGCCAATTAAAAAAAAGTATAGAAAAATACAGTGCATGCACACACACACACACACAATTTTATGGACAGGAAAAAAATTGGATTTATTTGATAAATCTAATTTTAATTCAAGCACTGCCTGTTGAAAACATGCGTGTTTGGAATGCGCCAGACTTTATGGGGTGCTTTTCTTCATAAAAAGCTAGAACTTCATAAACTCTTCCAACTCCGTTTCCTTTCAGTGTTCAACAACTAACTATTGATCTGTAACTGTAGATAATATCATGTTAGCATAGTTGTGTTTGGTGGCTAACAACAGTAGCAGCATGGGTATTGTAGCTTAGCAACGCTAACTATCCTGGTAGCATTGTTAGCTGTTGTTAGCTCCAGTACAACATAAAGTTGAGCTTCCAATATAAGGTGCATTTCCATCCAACTATTTTTATGCAAATAATGAATATGCACATTTTAAGCCTGGATGGAAATGCCGTTAATTCATATTAACTCCAAAATGCGCATTAAAAATTTATGTAGCAGATTTAGCAGATGTGGATCAACTGAGTATTCGCATAAGAAGAAATATGAATAAAGTGGATGAAAACAATTTATCACATCAAGATGAGGACGTAGTGTGCGCTGCCAGATGAGCACGCACGCACGCACACACATACGCACACACACCTCAGAAGAGCAGGTAGTCGTTAGCAAGCACCTACAGAACGATGTATCTGTTATTTGTTATATCCAAAAAACGTATAAATTTTTCACAAATAACTTGACGCCGCGTAAATGATTGTTTTAGCCACACTGAAAGTTTCACCCACCACACGATACTCGGTACACTTAACGAGTTTATAGAGCGCCAATGCGCTATCGTTAGCGTCTCTAGCTTGTTGGCTGCATTAATAAGGCGTGTATAACTGCATATGGGCTGTAATAAGTTTTCTTCCACACCAAGGTTTTATTTAAACTCTGCATTCTGTGTTTTGCTGTGGACATTAGTTTATGTAGGATGAAATCACCTCTGAGATAATAACATAGTTGATGGAAACGCACATCAATTCGCATTTCCTTTAATCGAGCAACCAGAAATGCGCATTAAAAATGCAAATAAGTTGGATGGAAATGCAGCAATAGTGAAACATAACTACTTTGCACAGCACCTCAAAACAACTTCAACTTCTCAAACTCCTGCACATCCTCTGAGCTAGCTTTGTTTGCAAGGTCGGGTTGAGACCGTGCCACTGGACCGGAGCGTATGCTGCCGCACGGACTACTTTGTACTGGCACAGCTCAATTTGAGAACTGCTCATCCAAAAAGCTTCACGTGACGCTGCACGTCCTGTGTCCTGAGCAAAAAACCTGCTGAATATCAACTTTATTACAGTGCTGGGTTCTAGAGATGTTGGTGCCACAGACAGAGATTTCTGTCTTTATAGTTAGACAAGATGATTAAATTTTATTTTCATCATCATCATTCATGGGTTTTTAGTTTGTTTTTTTTTTAGTTTTGATTTTGTGAGGCTCTCAAATTGGAAAACTTCATATAAAAAAAGCGTAATGAGAGTTCTGAGGGTGTTCTGCAACAGCAGCAGTAATCTTAGAAATAAATTAATCTTTTATGTCTGAAGATGAAGTTGAAGACAACAGGTCATGATGTCAAATGCTGACTGAATGTGTATTAATCTGTTCCATAGTTTGAAAATTGCATTCAGTCTACACAGAATCATTTTTACACTGAAGCGAAAGAAACTTTTTCACTTCAAAAAAACCACTGAATCCAGCCTTTGAGGCACTTTTACTAGTTTCTATTATGCCTCAGCTGAATTATTTGAGAAGAAAAATCTATCAAGGTGAGCTTCTGAAGATGTACTTTAGCATTAACATTCATAAGAATATCAATCAGCCAGTCAGGCTGAGTGGGTGGAAGTGTGATGAATAAAAGTTCTGATCGTTTTCTTTTTTAATCTGGTTTGGTGGTTCTCCTCGTTGAATTGAAGACCTGCACCCTGCAGCCTCGCCACCCCCGATCCCATTAGCAGAAAACTCACAGGACCCTTCAAACACGCAAGGCCATCAAGTCAGCGAGAAAAGACACAGGTTAAAGGTGAAAGTGCACGATCCAATGTCCTTTAGATAGCTGATGAGGCTGTGATCATGTTTTCTGAAAGTGGATGTTTCACATAGATTTTATGTGCTTATTTTGATTTTTTGGGTCTGTTCTGAATCATTTGCAATGCTTTAATGTGCAAAACAAACAAACAAAAAAACAACAGATTTTTATTCTTATTATTCATTTATTTTTTTTTGCATCCTTGAGTCAAAATAGTTTTGGGTTCTGTCTCTTCAAGGCTCCTTGTTGAAAAGCTTGCTCTGTTCTGAGTGGACAGTTGCATTGGCCAAAAACATGCTGGCCTTGTACTTGGTGTGTGTGTGTGTGTGTGTGTGTGTGTGTGTGTGTGTGTGTGTGTGTAACCAGGTATGTTGGCAGGGAAATTCACGTTACATGTTGATGTCAACATGTTACAGAAATAAATGACCAATCAAACAAAGCTTTCACGGCAGTTTGGATGTAATTTCTACAGGCATCAACCTCAAGTTCTGCAACTTTTACAATGTTCTTTAAATTGGCAGTAAAAGTTTAAGTGTCTTTTAAGGTATAAAATTAAGGTTGAGCTTCCAAGTTTGTAAAGCAAAAATGCAAACTGAAGGGTTAAAGGATAAATCAATTTTCCAGCGCTTGCTGATGCATATAAAACTTTACAAAACAAACAAAAAAAAAAAAGA
>VXCM01003038.1:0-58716 GCA_014773175.1 Lucifuga dentata | reverse complement strand
GGGGGGGGGGGGGGGGGGGGGGGGGGGGGGGGGGGGGGGGGGGGGTATTTAGGAGGGCGGAGCCGCAGCAGAGGAACAAATTGCTTTTTAATCTATCATACTCCTGGTAAAAGCCATTCCCAACAATTACCTGCCCACTCCTCATTCTATTTATGGAAGCTGGCTGGCAACTGTGTGTGTGTGTGTGTGTGTGTGTGGGTGTGTGTGGGTGGGTGGGTGTGTGATAGAGACATGGTGGGGTTAGCGGTGTTGATCAGCTCAACTTAATTAAAAAAAAAAAAGCAGCAGGGCTGGAGTTAATGATTATCTTGTTTATTGATTTACTTATTGATTACTTTTGACAATCGTTTTGTCTATAAAATATAAAGTGACAAACAGCTGATGAGTTCATCTTGCTTAGAGTTAAAAAACAACAAAGAATTCAATATACATTTACAGAAAATGAGCAAATTCTCTCATTTTAGAGCAGAAGCCAGATGATGCTTTGGGATTTTTATTTAATCTCAATCACTAAATTAACGATTATTTGATTATTAAAATTGTTGTTGATTAATCCACAGTTTTGTTTCAGCACTAAAAAAAAACAGGACATTTTTTTATTCAGCTGTTAAGACGAGGCTCCTATTCAGACCTTATTGCTTTTAATTTATAAAAATACAGAAGTACTTTGAGGAGCTTATAATGTGATTGATGATGATGTGACACAGAGCGTTTTAGCAGCAATCTGTTCCATCCAGTCTGCAGAAGACGTTCCAGCTCCATAAAATATAACCTCCGTCTCTGTACATCACACAGAGCCAGAAATCCTCCACGTCATTATTCACCCTCTGGAGTCTCAAATCAATTTTTCAAGAAAAAATTTTCATTCCAGAAAAAAAAATTCTAATCTTAATGAATTAAGCAAAAAATAACTAAATAAATCATAAAATGCTGTCAATTTTCTACTTGATTCTATAAGATTCTAGAAAAGAAAAGAAAATCTGAAAAAATCAGCAATAAATGTATCAGAAGTGACTTTACATCACACGGAGCCAGAAATCCTCCACGTCATTATTAACCCTCTGGAGTCTCAAATCAATTTTTCAAGTAAAACAAAATTCATTCCAGAAAAAAAAAATATTCTAATCTTATCGAAGTAGCAAAAAAACAAACAAACAAAAAAAAACTAAAATAAATCATAAAAAGTTGTCAATTTTCTATGTCATTCTATAAAAAGAAAGTCTCGAGAAATCAGCAACAAACGTGTCATGAGTGACTTCAGACTTTTGAGGGTTAAACATCACATACTGTATATCTGCTGTCAAACACATCACGAGGCTTTACGGAACCCCAACAGTTCCGTCATGTGATGGCTTTTTTTTTTTTTTTNTTTTTTTTTTTTTTTTGCATGTATTTTGATGGGTACAGCCAGTGTTATGGCAGTGTGCACGCGTGATAAACAATGACACACATGTTTGATCGCTGGATCAGTTTCCAGCCATGCTGCCCCTCAGGGCTGCTGAACAACACACTGAGTCTGTATTTTTCTTGCCTTGAAGAACAATCTAATATTATTATTATTAGTTTTAAATAATGCGTAATAGGTTGGTCAAGGAGGGCCGGTGAAGGTCACATACTCACACACATTCACCTATGCACTATATACAGTATTATCTGTCTGTTGCTAGATTAAATTGCATATATATAAAAATGGTTGTGCCAATCTTGGCATATACCACAACTATATATGCAGACAGAAAAAAATGGAAAAAAAAAGGAAAAAAAAACCCAATCTGATATTATTTTCTAGTCTAGTGTTCTTTTCGTAACGCACTGAATCACTCCCTTTATACAACAAAAGCGCTGGCTGTAATGGTGTCATAAAGGTCCTACAGAATGAGCAATAACAGAGAATGAGGCAGCTGCTTACAAGCACTCCTGTCACTTTTCCCTCGCAGGCCCACAGAGAATTGTAAATATCTTCACATTTTCAACAAGACGAGTCCCTGAAAATGAGACTTTAGGTGAACTTTCCTTTCACTACAGTGTGCCATAAAAATGTATAAATATTTAATCGGACTTTAGAAAAGTTGCAGAAACAGAATTTAGATGACAGCACAGTTTAGATACTGATGCAGCAGCTTAAAAAAATAGACATGTCTCTGTCATGACTGTTTAATTGACCGTTCATTCTGGAGCCATATTCATAAAGTGTTTTATGTTAACGCTCGATGTCATCTCAATCATGCTGAAAGTTCTTAACTAAGAGTTTCCTCCGATGGCTGGTTTAGGCTTAACATGGACAAGAATTAATTCCAGTATGCTGTTAAAATCAACTTGTAGAGACTTGAATCATGCTTGAGATAAATAATCCATCACAGCAAACAACATGTCTGTAAGGTTTTTTTGTTGAAGTAACTTCATTTAACCGATTCAACACGGAGCTGCACGGAAGAAAATTTACAGTATGCCTCTGCCAGGAAATATATTCCAGGAGAAGACAGCTTCTATAACCGTGCATAAGTGTTCAAAGGTGAAACATTGAATTTTAACGTGGGTTTATCACCTGAACATTTAGTTTGGAAAGTTAGGGGATTTGGAAAAATAACAGGAAAACTAAAATACGGTTTTATGGTTTGGAAATTTTGATTTATTATTTATTTCAGACATGACAATATAACAGAAAGTCTGAAAACGAGTAGAATGAAGTTTGACTTAACTCGTACCTGCTACATATTTGTACAACTCATCTCTTATCGTTTCCCGCTTGTTTCATTATATTTACAAGCACTAGTGCAGCACCCGTTCAAAACGTCGCCTGTCGGAACGGGCCGGACTTTATGGTGTGTGCCGCAGCCTGCCATAATTTAGTTCTGTACGTCCTCAACACGTCCTCTGTCTGTGTTTGCCACGACAGAGAAATTGTCTTTATAGTTTGACTAGTGCAGTGCCCGTTCAAATGTGTGTGTTTTGCAACCAGTCGGACTTTATTCTGTGCGCCACAGCCTGCCATAATTTAGTTCTGCACGTCCTCGCAAGCTAGCTTTGTTTGCTGTGCGGGGTTAGGTTGAGACCGTGCCACTGGACCAGAACATGTCCTGCCACGTGGACTACTTTTTACCGGCACAGCTCAATTTGAGAACTGCTCATCCAAACAACTTCNTCCTGCCACGTGGACTACTTTTTACCGGCACAGCTCAATTTGAGAACTGCTCATCCAAACAACTTCATGTGATGCTGCACGTCCTTGGGTCCTGAGCAATAAACCTGCTGAATTTTAATTTCATACAGTTTCGGGTTCTACAGATGTTAGTGCCACAGACAGAGATTTCTGCCTTTATAGTTAAAGCTCATATACAGATATCAACAAAGATTTACCTATAAATGAAGCATACGTTTCCAAACAACCATATATTCATATGCAATTTTACATTATTTACACATCTACATACATGAAGATAAATATATAAAACAGAAAGATAGCTTGTCAGTAATGTAAGGTATATATGGTTTGTGTATATTGGGCTGAAATGTGCACGATGGGCGGTACGAGGCATGACAGAGTGAGGAAGACGCGTCGGCGCTCGGTCAGTACATTGTCATGTTTTTATCTCTGGACCGAAGACAGCCTGAGCCTCAGAGTCCAAGCTGCCATGTTAGCCTGGCTGCTGCTGTCATGTCCTCATCACGCTCAGCTTTTTATTCCCTTCTGTGTTTACCACTCTTCATCTCCACGCCGGCTGTGTTTCTGTGTGTTTCCCACGTACTCAGACTAAAGCAAACTGATGCAGTCAATGTTGTTATAAATTATACAGTAGATCTGAGACCTGAAACAGCCCACCCTCACAAACGAGGGTTTAGAGGCACAGGTAAGATAAACAATATGCCATAATGGATGCAAATGAGGCAGAAACAACTATAAAAGCTAATGCTATAGCTTTCTGGAGTATCTTTAACAGTCAACAACTTATATTTTCAGGTGAAGAACAGGGATTAGGGTTTTTGAAGTAATAGAACGATACTGTCGTGTTTCATGATATTTGAGTTGAAATGACAAGGAAATTCTTGTCACATTGTAGATATCAATACAAATCAGATTTCCAAATTTGAAGCTTGATTTCTGAGAATATCCAATTCCATGTTTAAAAAAACCCACATCTGATACATGCCACATGTGCAAAAAAAAAAATGTAGCTTAAACGTAGCTTATGTGTGCAAAGTAAATGTAGCTTAAACTTAGCTTAAACAACAATACTGGCAGTTTTGAATGTCTGAGCCCAATAAATACAACCCACATACATGTTACAACTGTTTTTGACAAACATTTCCCAAAACAGACTACTGAAGCAGTAAATTTTAGATTTTTTTTTTTCTTACCTTCCTACCACTGGTTATAGTTAATTCTGGTACGCTATTATAATCAACCTATAGAGACTTGAAATGTGCTTCATCCATCAACGAACATGATGTCTGTTAAGTTTTTTTTTTCTCAAAGTAACTTTATTTAACATGGCGCTGCATGGAAGACAATGTCTGTCTCCGCCAGAGAATATAGTCCCAGGAGAAGACAGCTTTTACAGAGGAATTAAAAATGACCGTGCCTGTTTTGGGTGTATATGTTAGCAGGTGAAACACTGAAATGTGTATCACCTGAATATTTGATGTTGAAAGATCAGAGGATTTGGCAAAATAACGGAAAAGCTAAAAAATGGTTTTATGTTTTGGCAATTCCTTGTCAGTAACATGTATTGGAAAAAAATAGTATTTATTGTAAAATCACTGGTACGATCCTTCAAGAACAAGTGATCAGACCCAGAAGAGTGGAGCAGACATGAGCGTGAGAAGGTTAAGAATAAAAGCCATAAGGGAGAGAGAAACCAGACAAGAGTGTGTGTGACTACAACAGCGTTCCCCAACTAGTTTTCCCCGAGGCCAAATTATGTCAAGCATGCCAAACCAAGGGCCACTTTTATTTAATTTTAAACGTAGCCCTTTACAACAGGAGCGGCCCGGCACCCAGGCCCAGCACTTCTGTTGCAGCATTTACAGTGTTTTATAATCACCACTTCTTAATAAAATGGAGATATATGAATATCTACGGAAAGCTTAGATTCNGTTTTATAATCACCACTTCTTAATAAAATGGAGATATATGAATATCTACGGAAAGCTTAGATTCTCCTGAACAAAATGAGACTAAACATGACATTTTATGACAACGCAATCCTGAGATAAGTGCGACTGAAGTACAAGATTTTTTTTTTTTTGTTTGTTTTTTCTTTTTGGAGAAGTCATCTGAGGGCCTGATAGAAAGGACCCGTGGGCCGTATTTGGCCTGTGGGCCACCAGTTGGGGATCCCTGCTCTACAACATGAGGTATCTGAACAGTAAAACCTAAGCTGAAGCAAACAGCGACTCCAAAGTGCTGATTTTCAGATGTCCGCCTCAACCTCCTCCTCCTAAAATGCCTCTCCATCTGTTTTTCAGGTGAAGCAGCACGACATTGTTCTTCTGGACTGATAAATGTCAACCTGCCCTGATATTTGAATGGGTCTTTCTCCTCAGTCAAAGGTGAGTTCTTCCTCTTTGCAAATACCTCCGTTCTATTACAATGGATTTATTGGAACCGACCGGAACATTGGTCAGACCTCATTCTTACATCCTCATCTGCAAAAGCATTTAAGGTCCCCAAAAAGCAATCAAAGACAAATAACAGTCAAAATGACAGATGACATACGTGATATGAGGGTTATTGGTGTGCTTATAAACCTTAGACTGAGGAACGGATTGCTTTAGTTTCATGTTTCATCAAGCCTGACAAAGTTTATGAGATTCATCGGTGAATTTCATTCGTGAATCTATAAATTCTTCAAAATGTTGAAACTGTTTTATTCAGAATAAAAAGGTTGTTTCTGTCTGTTGCCTTTTACTCCTTCTGGCAGATTTTGTCCAGGGTTTTGTACTTTTCTTGGTTTATTACTTTTCATAATGACAATGTACTGTATGCAAATACAGTACATTGCCCTCCGAGCAATATAATACACATTGATCACCCAAAAACCTATTGAGATAAAACAGACTGTCTGGTTCTGCCTCCAGTGATTAATCTCCCTTCTGTGTTGAAAAAGATTCCACGTTGTTGCATGAAATTCAAATTCTAAGCATGCAGCATTTCCTGCATTATCTAAGTGGCTGCTGCTGTTTTGGGCATTCGGCTGCCAGTTCACCATTAAAGGTGTACAGGGTCTTCTTGTGAACAAACACACTATTTTGTTTGCTTTGCTTTTCACCAAAACACATTTTGATATCCATTAATATCACATTATATCCATAAGACCTACCTAACATGTTCAGGCATTGCCTACCTCATAAAACTTTTCTGAAAGTTTTAAACCTGCACTATTTAAAGGACCTTACTGGTGATTTTGCATGTTCCTGCATAAATGTTACATTACAGCCAACTATTTTCTATATTTTCTAAAACTGTATTTTTGTTCAAAATCAAATATTCAGGTGACACACCCACCTTAAAATTCAATGTTTCGCCTACTAACACTTATGCACGATTGTAAAAAGCACAATCACTTTATCAGTAAAAGCCATCTTCTCCTGGGACTACGTTCCACAGCGGAGAGATACATTTTCTTCCGTGCAGCTCCGTGTTGGCCCGTTTAAATTACGTTACTTGAACAAAAAAAAAATAAGAATGATGTTCTGTTCTCTGTATTATCTCAAACGCGTTTCAAGTCTCCACAGGTTGATGTTAACATACTGGATTTAACTGAAACCAATGGCTGCCTGGAAGGTAGGAAAAAAATTCTAATATTTACTGCTTCAACTTGTATGTTTTGGAAAATGGTTGGTACTAGAGTAACGTGTATGTTGTATTTATTGTGCTCAAATATGCAAAATCGCTGGGAAATTGTATTTATATGAGTTAGTGGTCTTCTTCTTTTTGTTTATTGGTGCAGTACTACTTCTTATGGCACATTACCGCCCCCAACTGTCACTATGTAGAACTGCACAATGCTTTCTCATAGACATTGAGAAGGAACCAAAGGAAATCTGACATAGCTGCTCAAACTTTAGCTGCTGTCAATAAATTCACACAATAAATCATCCTAAGAGAAATCAGACTTTATAAATCTGCTCATTAGAATTTGCAGACGATATTTATGCCAAATTGTTTGACTTACACATGCATGTGCTTGTACAGTTTGATACAGAGCACTGCTAATGATCCCAAACTCAATAATTTACCTTTAGGATTCGTGTGGAACAATTTCAATCTTTAACTCCTAATTTACTTTACTAATGATACAACAGACACAAACCCCACTGTTATATCCTCTTCAGATCCTAAGCAACTCCTGCAAGTTCCCAAAACTGTTGCAGCAACTGTTGGTCTTTTAGCTTCATGAAAAATGCCCTTTGCTTTCACTCGTTTCCAAGTCCTGATGTTGTTGTTTCAGAGAGGAGTGAAACTTTTGTTGCCGCCTGACAGACGGTTCAGACCTTGATGCTGGTTGCCTGGGAGCTGCAAACAGAGGTTGAACCTGTTTGTGGAAGCAGTTGCTCTCTTTAAAGAAAGTCTAACAGCCTGCTTCTCTTTGGTCACTTTGACAAGACGACTGTCTTTAGCTGCTGATTTACTGGAACACTGAGTTGCTGCTGTTCCTTTTTGTTAGAGAGGTTAATCTGTTTTCTGGCTGATGAAACAGTCATTTGTGTAGTTTGGCTGCAGCGGAAAGCTGAAAACATATATCTCATGTATTTTTTTTTTTCTACTTTTACACCTCGTTGGCTGTTCTTGCAGGAGCAGTACATCACCAGAAGTACATCTGTGCACCTTAACCAGGAGTTACAGCCTGGCCTAGGCTGAGACATCAGCTTTAAGACTTGACATGTAAGAAAGATTTAAAGATTTAAAAAAAAAAAAAAAAAAAAAAAAAAAAAACATCACACAAAATGTGAAGAGGGTCAGGCTCTGACATGGTTACTGAAAGCACTGGACCACAGAAGGTTCTCACATTTGGTCTCTTCTATCCTCTTGAGAGGCAGAAATTCTGGGACCACAACATGCTTACATCCATGTTATTTGTCTGTACTCAGATTAACGCTATAATGAGAGTAACACATACATTACACAGACAAAATTAGGATTCTGCGGTTCGCCAGATGTACGTGACGTGTTGTGTAATCGGAGTATGAGGAGAGTCCGCCAGGCGAGGAAATGCATGTATGGATTTCAACTGCATAATCTGGGTCAGACTCAGATTTATGCAGATTTCAATGTAATAATGGTGTTTACATGATTTACATGATTACATTTAGATTAAGGTGATCAATGCATTTTTTTTCAAAGTTCCATCAGCAGTTTGTAGATAGACAATAAAGTTAATAGCTTGACAGATTGTACGGTTCGATAAGATATAATTTTGTATCATAGGTTAGTGACACGTTTTTGGTAGACTGGTACACTTTGGGAAAAAACTGTAAAACTTCTGACTTTTCTTGTTATAGTTTCTTGTATTTTAGATGAAGATCTATAAAACCATGCAAGAACAGAAAGTGGAATACAACTTTTTTCTCCCCTAAATTTGCACCCTTCCTTTAGAATCATCCACAAATGCCAATATGTCATCAGTCATTCTCTGCCTCATGAATATTTTAGTCTTGCTTTGTTAATAGTTTGTTTTTGTATCTTTGTTTTTCCATTTCTACTTCTCTAAAGCCTTGACATGTTCCTTTATGATTCATCAAGGTGGGAATAAGTAGCATAAACTGTTCACAGCTGATCCCACACATGCTCAGTTGTTCCTTAAAGGACCATACCGGCCATTTTGCATGTTTGAGCCTAATATATTAAATTTTCATGTTGCTGACAATCATTTCCCAAAGGATAAAACCGTATTTCAGCTTTCCTGATATTTTGCTAAATCTCTTAATCTTTCAAAATCAAATATTCAAGTGATACACCCACCTTAAAAATCCATGTTTCTCCTGCTAATAGTTACACAGCCTTATGAAGTCACGGTCCTTTAAATTTTTCCATAAACGCAGGTCTTCTTTTGGGACTATATTCCCCGGTGGAGGCATACATTAATTCCACGCTTTTTATTGAGCTTAAACACTAAGACTTGTTAAAAAAAAAACCTGAATACACGTCTTGTTGGTGATGATGGATTACCTATCCCAAGAATGATTCAAGTATCAACAAGTTGATTTTAATACCAGAATGAACTGAAACCAATGGAGGTCTGGAAGGTAGGAAAAACATTTTTAATTCACCGTTCCAGTAGTATGCTTTGGGAAATAATTGTCAGTAATGTTATGTGTATGAAAATTAGGTTCAATATTAGGCTCAAACATGCAAAATCATTGGTATGGTCTTTTAAGCACCTTACGGCTCAACCTGGAGCCATTCACCAGATGATATTTCTGAACTTTAAATTAGAACTTCTGCATGTTATTTATCTTAAAAAAAAAAAAAAAANTTAAAAAAAAAAAAAAAAGTGTTATTTTCAGCAGGAGTCCTGTTGAAAATTCCTATTATTCAATACTGGCTTGTATCCTTAATACTCGAGGAAATTTAGGAATATGAGTATGACTTCACCTGGGTTGTTATATCTTATTATATTTGTGAAGGGCATGCACAGACTGTGCACGTTGTGTTTTTGGACTTGCTCTGTGTGGTCCAGGACGCTGCCCAGGGTGCCAAATTGAACATAACTCAATTTAAACCATGTCGCACATTAAATCAGTGTCAAACAGAAACAGCAGAGCCTAGAGGGGGTTTGCAGCCTGCCACAGGGTCCTGGTGAGTAATGTTAAAGCTCCAATCTGTAAAAGGTTTTCAGCTTTCTCTTCACCCCTCCATCACAACACGGTTGATATTACAGGCTTCTCATTTCTGCAGAAACTGAGGGGAAGAGTCATTATTGGACGAGCTGGGAATGAGAACAGGATGACGCAATAGGATGTTCTCATTCTTAGCGTGTCCTCTAGTCATGCTTTGGTCTTAAGCTACTGAAGAAATGAGAATCGAGTCACAGAAAGACAGCTGAAACATTTACAGACTGAGACTTTAACCGTCTAGAGTTTAAAGTCATTTTTATCTGTTTCACTTTTCAGTAAATTTTGCTTTTGAAAACTTATTTGCAAGACAGGACGACAAGTTTTGGCGTGTAAAAATGAAGCCTGCCAATTTTCCACTTGTTTCTAGAAAATTCTTGATTCAAGACAAACATAACAAACAAGATGGCACTCAGAGAGCACATAACTCTGCCAAGGCCAAAAAATCCCCAATAAAACAAAAAACTTCCCCCTTACCCCGACAACCTTCTGTAAAAGCCTCTGCATTTACCCCCCGAAAATTATCCGTTTATATGTCAAACATTTAACAAGTTTTTAACAGCCTGTATCCTTCTTATTTGATCCAGATTATGATCCAGATCAAAACATAAATCAGCAGATCAGCTTTTTGCTGTTAAATTAGCCAACGTTAACATTTTACATAATAAAAACTTCTTCTGGCTTCTGAATATGATCTGGATCACCTCCAAAACTGAATCACTTCTTCCTCTTGGCATAATCTTTCTATCCTCCAAATTTTATCCAATTTTGTCAATAAGATGTCTAGATACAGTATCTGCTAACTCAACTAAACTCAACTAAACTAAACTAAACTGCTAGTTTTGCCAATTGAGGCCTCAATTTTCATAACAGCCAGGATTTCTTTGACATTTTAGCTCTTCATGTGGTCGAGGAAGGACAAATTAAATAGAAGTAAAATTGTAAAACTATTTTCAGTCTTTCGTTATGAGTTTACTTCAGGTCAGGAAATGCTACTTCAATAGCTGCAGGACAAGAAAATGACGCAGCAGTCCTCGTGACCTTTCACCTCTTGTTCTAGCTGTATTACTAGCAGCAAACACACAAATGCATTTTACAATTGAGTGTCTGACGTGAGCGTAGCTGAATGGATTCTCACGCAGAGATTTTTTTCTCTTCTAAACAACCATGTTCAGCTCGACCTTTCAAAGCCAAACTGCAGCAGCTGCTTTCACGTCTGTTTAACCATCACAGTGGCTGCAGAAAATCCAATGTTATGACAGAGATTCGCCGTATAACTCTCAGAGTAAATGCTGGTCACAGAAGGTTAACTACGCTGACACAAGGACGGTTACAAAACCACCAGCCTTTTCTTTAAAAAAATCAAGGTCGCTTCATCCTTAAATCTGTGGTTCTCCAATATGTCAGCACTTTAATTAACTCTCTGGATTCTCTGTAAAAAAGGGTCATTTTAATAGTGTGAGGATGCATATTAATCTGCTGGCAAAGAGGCCAGTCATCACCACATGTGTGTGTGTGTGTGTGTGTGTGTGTGCATTGTGAGTGGACTAAAATGACTTTTCCGATGCTTAACGCTTTCTACTCTCTTTAACTCTTTACAAGTCGAACTTCACAAGTTTATTTGGGAATTTGAGTTTTATTTGCTTTTAGTTTAGGTCCAAAAAGCCTCTCCCGAGGTTTCTTCCATTTTTCCTTATACTGTATAATAAGTTGGGTTTTTTTTTGTTTTTTTAACAGAGGTTGTCCTCGTCTTCCTAGAGAGCTTGGGTCAGGAACCGTTAATGTGTGGGTCTGTGAAGCCATTTGAGACATTATATGTGACGTGGGCGATGTGGGTGACAAATAAACTTGACCTGACCTGCTCAAACAAACTGTACCACAGGGGAAACGAACCCTTAGTCCAGCTGAACCAAACCAAACCATGTAGGTGTGAAAACGTCCGTAGCTGCTGACTTAAAAATGTTGAGCAAAACCTGATAGAGTCTGAATGTTTTACTCTGACAGGTGGTATTTACCCGGCGGTCACACTAAATGGAGTCATTCCTATGATCCCAAGGCTTGCCATCAAGCTAATTACTTTTATGAATGGTTTCCAGATGATAGTCCCATGGTGGACAAAACTTTAACTTCCTGTTTGGACTTTATATGAACCAAGCGTCAATGTCACAGTTCCAAAAAAGCTTGTAGTTTTCCCGGGAGTCATTCCTATGTTCCCAGGGTCCTATGTTCCCCAGCTCTGTAGCACAACAGAGAATGTAATGGGCTAGGGTTAACACACACTTAATGTGTGTTAACAGAATATTGAACTGGGGAACATAGAACCGTGGGAACATAGATACGCTCCCACACTAGCACTTTCACAGCAAAATTTCATTGAAAAACCAATTCATTTCAATTTGATTCGCACGAATACTGGATTTGCTTGCAGGAGCAAACTAAATTCGTGCGATGGCAAAATCTAAAAATCCGTGCGATGCTTTTGTGTAGAGTTCAATTTTGTTGAACATTGACACACAAATTTGCGTGGCCTGGCACTGCTGACCTTTGATGGAACATAGGGAACTGTAGTCCAAAATGGCGGAAGCGTCATATTAGCTGCATCTCATCATCTGATTTTGTAGAATCCTGCTCTGCCAGAGTTTAAACTTCTCCACAAAAAGATGCAGCATATTTCCAGTCTGTTATGAGACAGGAGTGGATAGTAAAAATACATGACTTTGTCAATTTATTGTTCAGTTAGAGATCGAGCTAGCTAGCTTTCTCATCTAGCAAGCTAGTTGTGGCATATCTCCATGGTAACTGCAGTTAGCTCATGCAGCTCTATTTTCATTTGCTGGTGTGTTATTGGACCGAAGAAGTCACGACATCACCAAACATCCAGCAGTGGATGCAAATATTGCGAGGACGCGAATGTTCGGCAAAGACGTTAATATTGCGAGGCCGTGCAAAGGCTTGTGTAAATTTAATTCCTAGTGTGACTGCAGGCTAATGCAGGCAGTTTCCTGTCGCTCATCCTGTGAAGGTGTGTGCTGTATTCTGGATAAAAGCACTCATTAAATGAGTTGAGTTGGACATTTCAGCTGAATATGAATGAAAGTTGTTCCAAAAGTTTAGGACTTTGAAAGTTTCTTATTCTGTCAGTGATGTTGTGCAGGGGAGGACTTTTAATAAGGCAGCCACAGCCAGGAGTCACAGTGAGCGTCTCAGAGGGCGCCAGCCCACGGCCACCAACTCACCAGCTCTCACTAATGCACTACTTTATTCTCTCTCTCTCTCTCTCTCTCTCTCTCTCTCTCTCTCTCTCCTTTGGGAAGCCTGTGTTTTGTGCTTGTTTGAAGGAAGAGGGTCTAGAGGCACGGTCTGTTTTCCAAATAACTAAGATCGAAGAGAATTTATTAAAGTTAATTATAGATTTTTAAAATATGCAGATATACAAGCGCCTTCAGTTTTATTTTGATGCCCTCGCTGCCTATTTTACATTCTATTTTTACAAGATTAATAAGAGCAATTTCACAAGATAACCGTTACCCCATGTGACATTTAGACGTAGTCTTGGAAATGATTTCTTGTCTTCTCGTCCCTCAGCTTCAAGAAGCGTTCAAGTATTGTTTATTACTGATTCATAAGCTGTCAGAACGAGCCTGAGGCCACTGTTTATCATTTTATGGACCGAGGACGTATTAATGGGCCACAGAATAAGACTTTAACAAGTAAATGTACTGCAGATAAGCTTCTTAGTCTATGTATCTTCCATTCATTGGATTTCCAATTCTGGAAAAATTGGAAAATTAGAAAACGAACAACAGAACATAATTTTGTGTTGTTTTTCCTGAGTATTTTTACATCGTCAGTCAAATGTCTAATCTGCATCTGTAAAAAATGCAAAATCTGGATTACTTTCAAATATCTTTTGAAAGAGGGGAGGAGTTTAATTTCTCTGTCAAGCTCATTTTCTTTCAATATTGCTACGCCATAGAGGGAATAGAAAGTGAAACTGTGCCCCGTTATTCCCATTTATATCCCCATTTAGAATCAAGTGGAAATCACAAAAAATACACAAAATACATAATTCATGTTAACGACATAAAATAAAAGTGTCATTATCCCTGTTTACGTGATTAATTATACTGAGAATTTAAAGGACCATACCAGCCATTTTGCATGTTTGAGCCTTATATATTTCAAGTTTCATACACATTATGTTACTGACAATCATTTCCCAAAGCATACTACTGGAATGGTGAACTAAAAATGTTTTTCCTACCTTCCAGACCGCCATTGTTTCAGTTCATTCTGGTACGCTATTAAAATCAACTTTTTGGTACTTGAAATGTTCTTGGGATAAGTAATCCATCATCGCCAACAAGATGTGTATTCAGGTTTTTTAGAAGTTAATTTTTGGTATATTATTATTTGATATATTAATATATTATGATATTGGTACCACAAACAGACAAAGATTCCTATCTTTATAGTTAGATGTAAAGAAAAACTGTAAAAAAAAAAAAAAAAAAAAAAAAAGGGAAACTTGGAATAGAAATATAAAAATCTGACCCATAATTCCACAAACCACTTTCTGTGTAAGAAAACGCTTTAATATTATTATATTTTTTTATTTTATTTTTTTTATGAGTCATCAATGAAACAATTTTCAAAAACAGGTCATGAAATTCAATTTTTGATTTTCGTTTCATAATCAGAAATCCAATGACATGAAGGTACAAGTCGTTTATGACAGGATTTGGCAACACGAATTGGTTGAGATAGAAGTTTACTCCAGTCTAAAGTGAATGTTTTTTAAATTATTGGTTGTGTAATAAAGCCTGCGAGCTGTCACAGCGCAACGCAGCAAAGCACTTCCAGTAAAAAGAGCCTTTCAGCCGCTTTACAAGATTGCATGTTTGGCTGTAATGATGGAGGAGGTGTTGATGGTGTAAAGCTCTTATTCACAAACGGCTCGGCTTCCTGTGCACGCTCAGCCTGCCACTATAAATGTATATTCTGTGGTGTCATGGTGCTACATAAGAGTTAGACTGTCGAAGTCTAACTCTTATGTAAGTCTAACTCTTGCTTTGGGAGTCGCTGCCTCATTTCACTGGAATTGTTTGCAAAGCAATCGAGCGAGTGTTTCCTGCTGCTCCCAGTAATGATTCCTTCTCTTGAGGAGAGCATGCATGTAGCCGCCATGCTCCTCGCTTTGCGGAGACGACTGTAGGAGTTTTATTAAACATTAAAATTATGTTTCCACCACAAGAGGATTTCTGGTTTCTGTGTGATAGTAACTCACTTTCCTGTTGTATTCTGTTTTTTTTTTGTTTTTTTTTTTNAAAAAAAAAAAAAAAAAAACATAACAAAACATCGTTTTGATGAAGATTCTCAGTCATCCAGACGGTAGATATGTTGTATGAAAACTCAGTCAGGTCAATTGGATTCAAGTTTTTTAATTCTGAAACGTTTCATCATCCATCCAAATGGCTTCATCAGTCAGAAAATATTTGTTTTTCTGATTTTTTTTTTCTGACTGACGAAGCCATTTGGATGGATGGNTCAGAAAATATTTGTTTTTCTGATTTTTTTTTTCTGACTGACGAAGCCATTTGGATGGATGGTGAAAGGTTTCAGGATTAAAAAACTTGAATCCAGTTGACCTGACTGAGTTTTCATACAAAACAAAACATCATGTGTTAAATAACAGAAACTAATGAAATTAAAAACCCAACTCTCATATCATATATATATACATAATTTTTTTTTTTTTTTTTTTTTTACAATGACAAGCAGTAAAGTACAGGCAGTCCCCGGGTTACAAACAAGTTCCATTCCCATGGCTATTCGTAAGTTGGATTTGTTCGTAAGTCGAAACAGTTATGTAGGGTGCATAGCATATATATTTTACCTTTCTATGCATAAAAAACCAGATTTACGCTTTGAAGGCGTGGTTACAAAGGTTACAAAAAAGAAAAAAAGGCAAAACACAAACAACACACACAACACGGTGTTTACAGCGTGATCCGACTTAAAATAGAGACAGCCGCTGCACCGCTGACGATGCGCAATGTTTTGACGTGCATCGTAAAGTAGTGCGCCGTTCATTATTACGAATCATTGTATGTACCTCAATTTTTTAATTTAATAGGCTTTATGGGGTCGGTTTGTAAGTACGGGTTGTTCGTAAGTTGGACATTCGTAAGTCGGGGACTGCCTGTATGATCAATATCATGTTTTAAGTTCTCCAGTCAGACATCTCAGACTCTGCAAAAAAAGTGTTTTTGTTTTTTTTCCTCTTTTCAGATTCTTTCCAGTAGGATTAAACTCCATCTGTTTCACCTTTTTAACCATTTTTCTGTAGAAGATGATGACCTGAGTCAGAATAAACATGTCAGCGCTGACTCGGCTCCATGTTCAGCCTGATAGCTTCACATTATTTTATTGTCTGAATCCTGAGTGTGGCCTTTTCCTGCTGAACACTGTGCTCCTATCTAGTTCTCCAGGAGCTTTGAACTCCTACAACACACTGATAGTGTGTGTGTGTGTGTGTGTGTGTGTGATAAATGTTATGCGTTGTCTGTGTTGTCATTTTAGTTGTATTTTGGTGAGATTTTTCTATAATTTGCTATAAATCAACAGAAAAAAGACTTTTTAGAATCTTTTTTTCATATATTTTTGAAGGAGAATTTTCTAGAATTGTTTATTGTTTGATCAAAACTTCATATGATTTGATCAAGATTTTTTTTTTTCAGATTTTTACAAAGATTTTTTCCAACATTTTATTACACATGAGCGGAATGGTGAGGAAATTCCGATCTGTGTATTTAGATCGCAGTCGCATGTTTTTTGATTTGTTTGTTCGTTGATTTTTTTTTTATTCGCATCTGATTTATTTCTATATTTGCGTGTGGCCCAAAACCATCTGAGAATATCTGATTCCATGTTTTTGTTTTTTATTTCCATTCATATCTTAGTGAACGTACAGCCTTAGTGAACCTTCACTGTGTTTTTGAGTGTGTGTGTGTATGTGTGAGAGAGAGAGAGAGAGAGAGAGAGAGAGAGAGAGAGAGAGAAAGAGAGAGAGAGAGAGCGCGAGGAAGGAAGGGAGGTTGGACTCCTCTCCCAGGCTGCTGCAGCACTGAACTGGAATGTTAATTGGTATGACTGGTCTGCTCACAGATAAAACAACAAAGCAGCTTTTAATAAACCAAAAATCAGGACGTCCCACTGTCTCACCCACTGTGACTGTGTGTGTGTGTGTGTTTTAGGTTTGGACTGATAAGGGTTTTTAAAGTCCAACAGAGATCCTGATATTGTGAACTGAACCTGCACGACCAAGTGGAGTCCAATTTCACACACGAACAGTTCCAAAATATTAGAAAAACTCAGTGTTTCCCTCTGGCTTTTTTTTTTTTCCTGCCAGCAAGTTCCTTTAAACAGCAATTAGACCAGGAGCCAGGATGATACAGATACTAATAATAAATTATTCATGTGTGTGTGTGTGTGCTGGAGCCTGATCAAAACAATGCATTAGATTCCCCACAGACATCCAGCGTAATATTGATCAGGTCTGTTATAAATATGAAATCAAACCAAATGCATCATATCCATCATATCAAATATGTCTGAGTGGCTGTCTGCTTTTTCATAAATCACACACATTAGCTGATATAAATGCCAGCTGATACTAAATAAACTCTGCTTATGTACTTTGGTGGATTCATGAAACACGGCGTCAGATTTAACATGTCAATAAGAGCAAACAGCGTCATGCAGCCAAGCTCCTCATGAATAACAGCAGTAGTGTTTGCCTTAAAGGACCATTTCCGTGATTTTGTGCATGTTTGAGCCCAATATATATATATAATATATACAGGCCAGAAGTTTGAGGCCACCCCCAGATTTAGCATGAGCAGACTGTGTGGCAAATTAATCCAAAATGATGTGGGAGAAGGCAGACAGCAGCTATTGAATAGAATGTTAAAACACATCAGCAGGGAGCTGGAACACAACAGGAGGGCTGCACTAATACAGACTGATGCCTTCATGAAAAATCATTTCTGTAGGCATAGCGGCTACATACCGTATCGAGTATAAGCCGATCTCGTGTATAAGCTGACCCCCTGATTTTGACCTGCATATTTAGATTTTTAAAGAAACCCATATATAAGTCGTTGCCCTGATGTTGTTCCATCAATTTATTTGTTTAGCAAATTACCTGTTTTTCTGGGTATTGTCATAGTATTCCTCTGATTTTCTGAAAATAATCTATGTACGGATGTGGCAGCTATTTTAAAACTTCACCGCTTTAATGGGGCTTCTCTTCCTGACTCACACCGGAATGATAACATATCACGCTCTTGTTCTTTCATAACTTTTTTTTTTTCAGAATCAAAATAACAAAACATGATGTGAGGTGAGGTCAAAAACTATACCGCTGCCCCGTTCCTCATGGCTCCGCCTCCATCTGAGCATCTATAAATAGACTCCCCCTCCGTGAAGCAGCCGGTGATGATCACCTAATCAATAAGATATAAATATTCAAAAATAATAACTTATTTGATTTCACTTTTCCCAAATTAAATATTTTAAACATTTGATAATTAACCAAGAAATGGCTCTAACACCGGTACCGATAAACATGATATTTATTTCAGCAGCTGATTACTGTAACTGACCAATCACAGCAGAGCTTACTGGCCACCGCAAAATGTGCTGATAAGATGTTTAGTCAGGAAATATCTCATTCTAAGGTATGATTTAAACTATTTTCCATGGGTAGTGGTAATGGGTAGTATTTTTCATGCCTGGAAATTTCCTTCTCTAGGATCAAATTTGAATTTCTCGTGTATAAACTGATCCCCGATTTGCTTTAAATTTGGTAATAAAAACTCGGCTTATACTCGAGTATATACAGTAATGTGCTCTAGTTGACTAATTCTTCTTGAAAACTAATTATATTTATTTTATATATTTTTGTCATTTCCTTTGCAACAAATTCTAAAACAAACAGTGTAGTGATGATTTTTTTTTTTTTTTAAATCTGGGGGTGACCTTAAACTTCTGGCCTGTAGTGTACAATCTGTATTCATGTTATGTTACTGACAACTATTTCGCTAAATATGCTACTTTAGTGGTAAATTTCAGAATTGTTTTTCCAACCTTCCAGACTGCCATTGGTTTCAGTTCATTCCAGTCGCTATAAAAATTAACTTGCAGAGGCCTGAAACATGCTTCAGATAACTAAAACATCACAGCGAACATGATGTCTATTGGGTTTTTTTTTTTGTCAAAGTAACTTTATTTAATCGATCTAACATGGTATGTCTCTGCCAGGAAATATAGTACCAGGAAAAAACAGCTTTTACCAAGAAATTAAGACAACTATGCCTTCTACAACTGTGCAAAAGTGATTGTTGTCATGATGTTTAAAAATCTATTTTCTGATGTTGTTAAAAGTTTTACATCAATAAACAGGCCTGTATTTTCCATTATGATCAGTTAGCAAACATGCAGATGCTGATTACATGTATAGTAATCAATGCAGGTCATGAGTACGTCATATTTTCCAAAGTACTTGAACATGTCACCACATCCAGACTAAGAGTTCTTATCTCTGAGTGTTGATGTGTGTTAGAAGCTGTCTGCATTGTGTATATGTGTCATTATTTCCATCTCCATAGTTTATTAAAAGCTTTATAGTAGTTTTATTTTATTTTATATTTTTTTTTACTGGATAAAACAACAAATTATTTGACTAGTGAAAATCTTCAATTTCTGCCAAACCTGCCAAATTTGTGCTTGTTTCTGGAAAATTCTTGAAACTTGAAAAAGGTGGGAAGGGTGAAATTCTGGAAATAAATCCTTAAAAACAGAATCTAATATAAATGTGAAATTTGTACTTTTTTTTCCTAGAAAAATCCTAGAAAATACTCTCAAACAGTAGTGGGAAATTTACATAGAAACATACAAATTTACAAATATATATATAAAAAAAAAAAGAACCAACAAAAATCTTTAAAAAAAAAATAATGATTCTACAAAATTTGAAAAACAAAAAAAAAAAAATTATTTGAGACAATTATCCATCACTTGATTCTGAACAACAAACACGACTCAAAAACGCCTGTAAGCTTCTTTACACGGTGAGCTTCGTTTGGAGCCGTGTTTGTTGTTTCCAGGGTTCTCATGGATGTTTTATGAAAGTTTCGATGAAGACTGACTTTCGCCCAAAGCAATTTTGAGCTCAATCAGCCACACAAAATGAGTTCTCACAATCTGCTAAGATAAATAAAAGAAAAAAGTGCAGTTACATCGAACCTGGAGTCTGAAAATTGAATAAAAGATCACATTTGACAGGATTTTGGGGAGGTGAAAGCAGGCTTCATACAGTCCTGATAACGCAGTCTGAGCACGTCTGGCTTTAATTTGGCTGTAATCTCATCACGGTGGCTCCTGTATTGATACGTGTCAGACGGTGTAACTCCCCGTGCAACAAGACGCATAACGAGTCAAAATAACAACAAAAGCACTGTTATTCGTGTTGTTTTTGCAGCCTTCCCGCGCCTCAGCATCAATAAACTCTCCACACCAGGTTTGCTGAACCTGCTGCCTGCTGCTATCGATTTGTGAGAAGGCGTGTTCGATTCAGTCTGTCTGCAGACGTGTAAACGTGAGATGGGTGGATGAGATGAGGTGCCTTATTTGGCAAAGCAAGTTTATTTATATAGAACCAATCAGACACAAAGGCAATTCAAAGTGCTTTGCATCGATATGAGAAAAAACATAGACTTGAAATAGAGAAAAGGAACTGAAAATATATGTTTAAGAATCCATAAGACAAAATTTAAAAGGTTGAAGATATTTCAAACAATGAAATTAAACATTTAAGAGTTTAAAGGACCATACCACCCATTTTGCATGTTTGAGCCTAATATATTCAATTTCTACACATGTAACGTTACTGACAATCATTTCCCAAAGCATACTACTGGAACGGTGAATTAAAAATGTTTTTCCTACCTTCCAGACCTCCATTGGTTTCAGTTCATTCTGGTATTAAAATCAACTTGTTGATACTTGAAACGTTCTTGGGATAGGTAATCCATCATCACCAACAAGACGTGTATTCAGGTTTTTTTTTTCTTTATGTAATTTTAGCATTTAAGCACAATAAAAAGCGTGGAGTGAATGTATGCCTCCACTGGGGAATATAGTCCCAAAAGAAGACCTGCGTTTATGTAAAAATTTAAAGGACCATGACTTCATAAAGCTGTGTAACTATTAGCAGGAGAAACATGGATTTTTAAGGTGGGTCTATCACTTGAATATTTGATTTTGAAAGATTAAGAGATTTAGCAAAATATCAGGAAAGCTGAAATACGGTTTTATCCTTTGGGAAATGGTTGTCAGTAATGTAACATGTATGAAAATTCAATATATTAGGCTTAAACATGCAAAATGGATGGTATGGTCCTTTAAGGCTCATTTGCAATGATCACGTATGTTTTATTTTGACTTCAACACGTTTACAGTTGCTGCAATAAAATGTTTCTTCTTTGGGAATGTCTGAAAACATTTTGATGGCTGTTTCAAATGTTGCAAAACAGTTTTAAAGCTTTAAAATTGCAAAAATCTAAGAAACAATGACGAGATTTGTTGAACAAGGCTGCAAGACTCCATCAACAGTCTGACAGAGAAGAAAAGCAGCTGGATGCTATAAATAGACAAAGGGCTGATGATGGAACTGGAAGCAGGTGAGGTGGTCATGTGACTCACTCAGGTGATGAGCAGAGCAGGTGAACTCAGCGGTGACGGCTGGTGGACAAAGGCTGAATTACAATCTCATGACATATGCTCAGTCAGTTATCTTTGTGATTTTGTTTTTCATTTGCTACATAAAAAGCTGCACTGTTGACCAAACCTGTGAATTTTTAGCTTACTTTTAGAAAACTTTTGACTTAAGTTTTGAAAGAAAAATCAGATTGAAGAAATTTCAGAAATAAATGTTTAGAATTTATTTGAAAAAATAATTCAAGATACTCTAAAACAATTTATTGATAATGATTATAAAATCTACACATGTCCATTGCAGAAATCAGTCGCGGATGTTTCTGCTCATGCAACCTAACGTCTGACATGTCGGCCAGAAAACGAGATTTCAATCTCAAGAGATGTGATGAAGATGGTGAAATAAAGGTCAAGCAATAAATAATAAAATAAAATCCACTCAGGCTGGTGGCTTTCCATAAAACACCTCCATCATTTCATATCAGACGGAGACATTTCTTCGCTGATATTTGATTAAAGACGAGATAACATGCATGGCAGATGATGTGGAACGGTGAGATGGCTGAAACGGGACTCTGGGGCCCTCAGACTGAAGGGGCCCCCCTCTCATTCTCGCATGAGAGAAGTTCCATCAGGGTTGACCGCTCGCTCTCTGTTTCCTCTCACCTTCATTGTCCTTCCTGTGTTCTGTCGCTAAACGCTGCCGATGGCTTCACTGCTCACACAGATCCTCCTCCTCCTCTCCGCTCTCTCTCTCCATCTCCAAAGCCTGGAATCACCAAGGAACATCTAGGCGTCAAAGGACGAGGAAAACAAAGTTCGGAAGTATTAATGTTACTTCCTTTCAACTCCGGGGATACAGAGGAAGAATCAATAGTTTCATTAAACTGTCCTCCTCCCTTTGAACCAGCAGGCCGTATGTAAATGCTCCTCCCTTTCTCTCTCTCTCTCTCTCTCTGTTATTGATATTGTTAAGACACAAATATCCAAAATCCAACACAAATTTATGTTTATGCTGAAAAAATTTTTAATTTTAGAATAAGGATGTAACAGACAGAACAATATTCAGATATGCTAAATAGATAATTATGTTATTAGTAATTCAGTATTATCACTGAAGCAAAATCTCTTAATCTTTCAAAATCAAATATTCAAGTGATACACCCACCTTAAAAATCCATGTTTCTCCTGCTAATAGTTACACAGCCTTATGAAGTCACGGTCCTTTAAATTTTTACATAAACGCAGGTCTTCTTTTGGGACTATATTCCCTGGTGGAGGCATACATTCACTCTGTGGTTTTTATTGTGCTTAAATGCTAAAATTATGTAACTTCTAAATAAAAACCTGAATACACGTCTTGTTGGTGATGATGGATTACCTATCCCAAGAACGTTTCAAGTATCAACAAGTTGATTTTAATAGCAGAATGAACTGAAACCAATGACAGAGGTAGGAAAAACATTTTTAATTCACCGTTCCAGTAGTATGCTTTGGGAAATGATTGTCAGTAACGTTAAGTGTATGAAAATTGAATATATTAGGCTCAAACATGCACGATCGCTGCTATGGTCCTTTAAATTACTTGTTTTCACTCAGTCTGCACAGCAGTGCTGCAGTAAGGGAGGGTAGAAGTGAATTCATTTTTTTGTTCCTAGATATTTAAGAATTGCCAGTGTTTCAAAATAGATCCAAAATAAAAATGGGAACCTGGAAATCTGTATTATACAATAAACACTGGTTTTTGGACTTTATAGCCTCAGTATTTCTCTCTCTCTACTTTTGTCTTGATGTTTCTCTCTGACAGAATAACATCACGTTACATCTGTGTCAGGGTGTATCCAGCCTTTGGGAATGACCTTGCTCCTCGTGTGCTGCCATCCTCACCTCTGTAACAGATTAATCTTTCTTTTCCCATTCCACACTGAAGCCTTTGTGTTGCAAACATGAGGAGATAATGCAGATTTACTGTGAGAATATTCCAGATTAACCAGTGGAGCATTTTTAGGTGTCAAATAAAAGGCAAATTTAAATGAAAAGTAAAACTGCAAAAATGACTTTGGACTCCAGAGGGTTAATGTCTGTTTTGCTCGAAGCTTTCTCAAGGTTTTTAGCTAGCAGCGCGTGTTCCAGAGAGGCATCTGTCACACTTGACGGTGATACATTTGTGCCTTTTGTTCACGTATACCTGCCTCGGTTGTTGCAGCTCGAGCTGTCAACAGGTGATTGAGGAGCAGCAGAACAGAATTTATCCAGGTACGCAGAACCACCTCTGCTCTGCTCATCTGCCTCGTACGCATCTCTCTGCTCAGGAAGGCCCATTCCCCCGTATGTCCCATATGACTAAGTGACAAAGAAAACATGGCTAAAGCTGTGACAAGAAGCCAAATATGGCAGCGACGTGAAGGCTAAATCATTTCTCACAGAGACTGAGGTGAAATAAGGAGTTCAAATGATCCAAGATAGAAAAATGATTCAGAGAAGGTAATTATCAAGCCAGCGAAGGCTGAAATTGAGCAATATGTACCTGGTGTGTGTGTGTCTAAACAGTGAATGTAGTAAATTCACGTGTTACATGTTGGCATCAACATATCACAGAAGTAAAGCACCACTCAAAAATGAAGCTTTGAGTGCAGTTCAGAACCTCTGGGTTTGTCTTACTGGAGGTGTTTCTATTGAAGCCAAACACAAGTTTTGACTTTGCCAATGTTCAAACTCCTGATATATTTCACTATAAACCAGTCCCTCCAGGATTTCATGACTTTTTTTTAATTTCTGTAGCTAAAAATGCATTTTGTGCAGCAACTCTTCTGAAATTCTGCAATACATTTTGCGATTTTTTTCATCTTAATTTCATATAAAACAATAAAAAGTCATATGTGCTCAGTTTTAGGATGAGTTTAAGCAGAATACATAATACAGAAACAATTAGAAACATTCAAAGTGCTCAATTTAGTTTATTTTCCTGAACAAACAGTTCTTTTTCTTTTTCTTACTTTAGCATAATCAAATGGGATTTTACATGGTGCTAATTAGCGTTGTAGCTAGTGGACTTTTAGATAGCTAATTTTTTTAGCATAAGTCAATGGAGTTGAACACAGCGAAAATTAGCATCACGGCTAGCGGACATTTTCTAACTGGCAGTGAGAGATGCTGAAATAATAATATTTTGGGTTCATGATGAGACTGTGGCGGACATAACGGGAAACGCCGGTAAAAGGTTGAGTAAAACGCCGCTCACCGTGATTCTTTCAGCGCGTGCCACAGTCTTCCTGCTGCCGTTTCAGTCACGTGATGTGCCGCTGCTGCGCCAACTGTGCTAACATTCTCTATGCTTTGCTGCTTCTGTTCACTTTCTCTGGTGTTCCAGCACAACGTTACACGGAGTCAAAACTATTTCCCCACTTTCACGTAAAACGTTTGGAAATTGTTTCGCACGGTCTTCTGCTGTTACTTTTGTTGCCATCTTTGCACGTGAATAGCTGACAGGCCAGGGGGGAAAAGTTTAAGGTGTGGTTGGATTGAGCTCTTCCCCCGGCAACAGTGCAGTGATTGGTCAAAATTACGAACCCGCTTTTGATTGGACCTTTTTATGCGCTAAAAATGCGGGGATTGGTCAAAATTGAAAGCTCTTAGTTCTCAGTTATTTATTTATTTATTTATTCATTAAATTAAATTTTGAGTCTCGGCAAGAATGAAAGGAAAGGTGTACAAAACGGTGGTGAGACCAGCGATGTTGTATGGCTTAGAGACAGTGGCACTGAGGAAAAGACAGGAGGCAGAGCTAGAGGTAGCAGAGACTAAAATGCTGAGGTTCTCTTTGGGAGTGACGAGGATGGATAGGATCAGGAACGAGTACATCAGAGGGACAGCGCATGTTAGATGTTTTGGAGATAAAGTCAGAGAGGCCAGACTGAGATGGTTTGGACATGTACAGAGGAGGGATAGTGAACATATCGGTAGAAGGATGCTGAGGTTGGAACTGCCAGGCAGGAGGCCTAGAGGAAGACCAAAGAGGAGATTTATGGATGTAGTGAAAGAGGACATGAAGTTAGTTGGTGTGAGAGAAGAGGAGGCAGAAGATAGGGTTAGATGGAGGCAGATGATTCGCTGTGGTGACCCCTGAAGGGAAAGCCGAAAGGAAAAGAAGAAGAAGATTCATTAAATTAAATTTTATTTTTAAAACATGTAACAGAAAAAGAAAGAAAAAAAAACAAAAAAGAAACAAAAAAAAAAATTATTGCATTACAAATGCACTTAATGAATATTAAAGATTCAACAAAATGTCAGATTGTGATGGGCTAACAAATTCTAACATTCTAGCTTTAGCATAGTCCAAGAATGTTCTCCAGATTTTCTCAGATTTGTCAGAGGGACCATGAAGCGTACATCTCAGTGTCTCAGGTTTGAGGAGCTGCATCACCTCCTTTAGCCACAAAGTGTGACTGGGTGGATGCAACTTCTTCCAAAGTGGGAGATTAGTCTCCGTGCTAATAGAGCCCACAGCTACTTTTTGCATGTTTTCTGCATTACATCAGCCCCAAGGAGCTGATGTGAAGCATCCCAACAGGAAAACTCATGGAGGATGCCCCAAAATAAGATGTCTGAGCGGGAAAACAAGACAGGGCATCAGCATAACTGCAACTTCTGAATGCCAGAGTCAAGTTTGCATGACTAGAAAAACTGAAACTTCCGTCACTTTGTATCCCCTCTGTGATCGTAGCGCTAATTAGGAGTTCTTTGTTTGTATCAATTTACATTTGGGATTTACACAGTGTGAGAAGCAGATTTAACTGTCAACACTTTGATCAAAGAGTGAGGAACGAGACCTCCTGTCTCCTCAAACACTGCTTCCCAGCGAAGACGCGAGCCTAATTTGCTTTTGTTGTGGTGACACCCTGCAGCTGCTGATTCTTAACCAGCTGAACATCCTCAGTAACGCAGCTTCAGACGAGATATATTGTATGTCATTTTAAAGGGCCATGTCGGTGATTTCACTTGTTTAAGCCCAATAAATACGACCTACATACACATTATTTTACTGACAACCATTTCACAAAGCCTAAAACCACATTTATATTTCCTGTTATTTTGCCAGATACCTAATATGTCAAACTCAAATGTTCTGGTGATACACTGACCTTCAAATTCTGGGTGTCTGGATGTAGAAGGGATGGCCGTTTTTAATTTCTCAGTAAAAGCCATCTTCTCCTGGGACTATATTACTTGGTGGAGACATACAGATTCATCTGTGTTGGATCGGTTAAATAAAGTAGCTTTGACAAAAAAAAACAAAAACAAAAAAAAAAAAAAANAAAAAAAAAAAAAAAACATAGTGTTACTTATCTCAAGCATATTTCAAGTCTTAGAAAGTTGCTTTTTATAGTATACTGGAATGAACTGAAGTCAATGGCAGCCTGGATGGTAGGAAAAACAATTGTAAAATGTACTGCTCTAGTAGTATGTTTTGGGCAATGATTGTCAGTAATATAATGTGTAAACAGGTTGTATTTATTGGTTTCAAACATGCAAAACCACCAATATGGCCCTTTAAAATTGAATGTCCGTGTCCTTAATCTTCCTTTATTGCTCTAATGCTTCTATAATTGTCGCTTCCCAGAGTGCTCTTTGATTCCAATTGACTCCATGTCAGGAATCATTTGGCTCATTTGCTATGTTAAACAATACAATCCCATATTCCGGAGCTCCTGCGACTGGATTTCTCTTCCCTACAAGTCTTGACGTGATGTGTTTTTTCTGCTCTGTTAGACTAATTTCACCACCATTTGCACCACAGATAAGCTCCTCGTTACTAATCAATAGTGCAGATTTGTGTGTGTAATGACCTTTGTCAAAGAATTGGAAATAAGCGTTCCAGATGCATGTGTGGAAACTTGCCCCCCCTGGATTCCATCAACACTATGCACTTCTTCACTGTGCCTGCGTGATGTTTAGCTGCTTTCTGACATGTCGGTGTGGAAACATATTAAAACATTTTCACAGGTGTTCACTAGGATGTGTGCCAACTGTCATCAGGACTGATCATCCACAAACATGTGGCAGGTTATTAGTGTTTATGCATCAGAAGGGCGTGCACCAGTTCAATCAATGCCAATTAACGTCTCAGTCCATTTCATTCTGCTCCTCCTCCTCCTCCTCCTGCAGGTGCAGGTTAAAGTTGATAACATACATGCAGGAATCCAGGAAATGGCTACACTTTGGCTAAAATCTTCCACCATTTATTTATAGATTTTATACTACATGACTGAAACTCCCAGTAAAGAATCTAATGCTGTGTTCCAGACGACTCAGAACTCAAAAATTTAAGACCTCCAACTTGGAAAATTGCGTTGGAGCAGCAGTTGTAGTCGGAGCTCCAACTTGGAAACTCAGACCAAAATTACGTATCCTGATTTCACGATTATGATGTCACTCAACATGGCAGCATTCGCAGAAGTGAGCTTTGTGAATGTAAATAATCCGCTAACAACTGAATAAAGTATTTTTTCTTGCATGACATTGAAATGAAAAGGTCAAAATATATCACCAAGTTAACTATCTATACTGTATAACTGTTTGCCATTGATCTAAGTATGAATAATTAAAGAAAATTTATTTTTCTGTACAAGTGTTTAATACTGTGATTAATATCATTGTAACACAATCCAACCAAACAGTCCTGTAGTCCAACTTTATTTTAGTATTTATTACTAACTTTATCTATTTTATACTATTTATTTTATTATTTCTTCTTTAATGATTTAAGTAGATAAACATACTCACTCTATAATCATTGTTATATGATATATAACTTATTATATATTTTATATATATTATTATTTATTATATATTATAATTTATATTTTTGTTATTGTTGCTATTTTTTGTTATTGTTACTTATTATATATTTTATATATATTATTGTTACATATTATAATTTATATTTTTATTTTATATTTATTGATTATGTTATATACACAATAAAACCATTTAAAACAATAAAGACATAATAAAGTCTTTATCTGACAATATTTTAGTCCTACATGGATCATCATCAGGTTATAGACATTTAACCAAAATGTTATTTAAATGGAGTTATAGCGTACAAGTATTTGTTATCTTTTCTTTATGTATCACAGCTAAAATGCTCGGCAGCTATTTGCCATGCTAATAACTGCTACTTGTTAAACACAGCGCTAAGCAAAGCGTTTTAACTGGCTCACATTATATTTACAGGTTACCCAAGCAAGTGTCTCACCTTGATGACCTCAGCATGCATATGTGGCGCTTTGTTCGCTTTAACGGCGATGGCTCATGAAACTGTCAGTATGACTCTATTAAGTACCATGCTGGTGTGTGTGTGTGTGTGTGTGTTTCTGTTGAAAAGCCTAGTGGTACGTTTCGTCCTGTGAGGGGGTGACGCATTGACCCCGGCGTGGAGTCGAAGCAGTGTGGGGTCAGTGGAGATGTACCGCCTCAGCTGCACAACCTGACAGACCTAATTAGTAATGAGATTCTCTGCAGCTCGATCTGATAACAGAGCCCAGCGAGCTCACTACGGCAAGGCTGATGCTGCGTTCACAGACCTCAGAAGTCAGATTTTTCCGACTTCTTACTTGGAAAAATGCGTTGGAACGGCACTTGAAGTCGGATCTCTGGCTGGGAAACTCAGACCAAAATGATCTACACCGACTTCTCAAGTATGACGTCACTCAACATGGCGGCGCCGTGGAAGCGAGCTTTGTGAATGGAAATGAGCAGCTGAAAGGTGAATAAAGTATTTTTTCTTGCGTGAAATTGAAAGAAAAAGGTCAGAATATATATGTTTGCCATTGATATGTAAGTGTAAATAATTTCATATTACTTCTCTGCATAAAGTTTAATACCCACTGTGATTAATACCACTGTAAAACAACACAACCAAACAGTCCTGTAGTCTAACTTTAGTTAGCATTTATTACTAAGTTTAATTAATTTTACAGTATTTATTGGTGTTCATGCTTTTTTGATTCCATTTGGCTGAAACGGTTTGAGGTTAGAAGTTGGAAGTTACAACTGGGAAAAATTCGACTTCAGAGATCTGTGAACGCAGCATGAGCACACCCTTCAGGAGTGGCATGTGGGTGTGACAATATGAGATTAATTGTTCATGTAACAGCCGTTATTGTTATTAACAATGCATCTAGCAGGTTGGTAGAGGTGTTAAGCAAAGCTAAACTACATGTCCAAACAGTTATGTGGACATCAAAAATATGTCATTGTATAACACCTAATTCCAAAATCTTGGACAAAGATGTGTTTGCTTCAATGCAGCCATAAAAAGTAGAATTTTCAGGGCAAAAAGACGTTTTGCAACATTTAAGAAGCCTTTCTTCAGACTCTTTGGATGTTCTTTGTGAAGGGTCTCAAGGTAAACCTGGTCCCTCTGGTCCACAAATGACATGGCTGCAGGCAACGCTTTTTTTGGTTTATCCAATACTTCCATTGCTGTAGGAGCATTGCTAGCATTGCTACCTACACTAGCATTATTAGCAACACTTTTGAGGGTAGAGTAGCCAAGCTCATCCGCAAATATCTCCACCTTTCTAAGAGATGTCTATGAGATTTCAGTGACTCAGAAGTGACTGTTTTTGCTTAGAAATCTCCAGGAAGTTAGGGGTTAATTTTCTAAATGATAAGGACTGTGTGCAGACTGGCCTGTGCTTTTGCAATGTGGTCTTGTGTAGTTTGGGGCCTTTAGAGCATTAGCCAGGTCTGGCATTGGTGTTGGGTGATGAGACCTGGCTCCCAGTTCACCCTGAAGGTTTTGGGTGGATTTGAGGTCAGGGCTCTGTGCAGGTCAGTCACTCTGTCATGCTGAAACAGGAAAAGCTGCTACAAAGCTGGCAAGCACATTATTGTCTCTGCTATCTTTGTATAGCATTAAAAAAAATTCCCTTTACTGGAACTAAGAGGCATTTAATGCATCTCCTGGCAACAAAAACCATTAACTTGTGAACCCATGTCGCCAAATGCTCCAAAGGAGGTACAGCCATAAATTTTCAAACATCAACCACAAATAGCTGCATTAAGCTTTGACAATAAGCTGCTGTGTATTCATTTGCACATGATATTTTACGATACTGGCTATCACTTATCTCTTTCCTTCTTAGGCTGCTGTGCTGTTAAACCCTTGAAGACAAACAGATTCCTGCTGTTCTATGTTATTATGAGCACATCAGGCCCTGAAATCCTCCTCCTGCCTGTTTTCATTACTGCTGACAGTTACGAAGGTCAGATATGAAGGTGTAAACATGCTTCCAAATAACAAAAACAGCCTTTCTCTGCAGCAGCTGTAATAACCTGTAACTGGGGGGGTCATTTATATTGGTTTACATTGTGGCCCTGAACCAATTACTAGATTAAATTCAAGACTGTAATCACTGTCCCTCTGAAGGACGTTTTATTTCCTAAGAATATAATTTGATAGAAAATCCCATAATGGCTTTGAGGCGCTTGGGAAGTATTGATTCTTCACATCAACATATCAACATAACATCCCTCAGTTTGTCATTTATACATATTTACACTTGTATACGGTGCATTAATCCAGAACGTTCCCAATGCCTTTTCCCTTCATCTCTGTTCACTTTAGTGATGTTCTGCATGCATGTGAGACGTTAATTGCGGCTCCCAAACCGGCTTCCTGCTCCGCCCTGTTTCAGCAGAGGAAACACTGCTTAATCACCCAGATAGTGCTGAGAGATTCTTCCAGGCTTTGCGCAGATTAAGACGATATTACCTGGAAATGAGGAGGACAAAATATTCTGCGGGTTTTTGAATACTCACTGGAGAGTCTAAATCTTACTGTACTGATAAAGAATGACTTCTTACTGCATATTTAGCATAAAAACCAGAGCAATATATTTTAAAAAGGCTTGTACATGTTTAAACCCCATCTACCATAAATCACAGTGATCTGTAATTCAGGGTGAATTAAATGCAAAATAACCAGTGTGATCTGTGTTTTTACTTCACGATCATGTTCACTCAATACCACTTAGTGAAAATTTGCAAAAATTATTTTAAGGTGTTTTCACACCTACGTGGTTTAGTCTGGTTAAATTAGACTCTGTGCAGACTAAAACAACCATGCCAACCATTTTGAGGAAGTGGTGTTTGTCCGTCACATATTAACTCTGGAATGGTTCATTCATACCACAAATAAAATCCAGAGCAATTTGTTAGTGGGGGGAACATGATCTGAACAAGGGGCATTTAAATCAACAAGGGGCATTCTTTTATCTTTTTAATGTAGCCAGCCTGAGTTACATTTTGAGAGGACGACGGTCACGGCAAACCCAGGAAACAGACAACTTGCTGACAACTAGACGCAAATTATGGATCATGACTCTGCTAGGATAAGCAATGAAATAGATCATCTCTTTTAGTATTATTTGTCTTTACTCCCATCAAGGCAATAATGGTGATTAATCGTATACGTACATGGGTGGAATTAAGAGGATTTAGATGTCAAATATGCAAGAGGCATTGCGTATTGGGAGTAGAGGAGAGTCTGTCAGGTGAGGAAATACATGCAGAGGTGACTTACTCCAATTACAATTACATGCCAAAATAAATTGGCAAATAAATTTAATTCTGACATTTGAAAAAACAATCAAATTACTGCTTTGATCTGAGTATAATCGAAGTCTTGAGGTGCATGCAGCAGGTTCTTCGAATACATGAAAATACTCAAGTATAAACTCTTTCTCTTTAGATTTTCTCATTTTCATCAACACAAATGTCTAACCGCTGACTGGTTAGACATTTGTGCGAGTGTTTTTCACATGGCTTTTGTCGATGTACTTTGTTTCGATTACAATTTTTCCAAACCAAGTAAAGTAGAGAGCAGAGTGTTGTTGCATATTACCCAGTAATCATCCAATTCCTCTTTGAGAACACATTTATTTTTCCTTCTGCAGCTATGTAATCTCACACACACACACACACACATACAGCAGTAAGTTTCCAGTAGACGCAGCTCTGTACTGGTTTCCACTGAGCAGCTGTACTGGAGATGTTCCAGGCCAGCCGCCTCGCTTGGATGGTTGCTTGTCAGCTGTTGTCAGGCAGAGTGTGTTCAGATGAAACGATCAACGCCTAACAGTGTAAAAGCAACGCTAACAGGTTAAGTTTTGATCGTTTGTACTGACAAATTCCCTGAAACACATTTTCACCTTCCTGTTTTGTTTTATTTGACGCTTGTTAAATTCAGGATGAATTGCTGTCTTGCATTCAGGCTGGAGTTTGTTTGGAGCTTTCAAGGTAACTCCAGGTCTTTCTCATCAATGTCAGCTGGTGCTGGCAGCACAAATTACACCTCTCTCTCTCCCTTATTGACTTCTCTTTACTTCTCGATCTCTCCTCTCTTTAATGGTCAGGGTTTGTCACATGATGCCTATCGCACAGCAGCCAGTTTTCCATCCGGCCTGATAAAGCTGCACACCGGACAGAGAACACAACAAAGGAAGGATGCAAATCTTTGACAAAGAGCGTTTCTGGATTCACCACTAAGACTCTGGTGAACACTATCTACAATAGCCCCTTTTATGAACAGAACGGTCAGTAGTAGCTTGACATAAAATACTGTTGTTTTCCAGAATAGTTAATGATTCCTTTGGGTAAACAAGGATTTAATTGTCTCTCTCTGGTGAGGCCAAATCACGAAGCCCTGACATCTGACGTTAAATTATTGCTATAAAACTCTGGGCAGCACAAAGTTGGATTTCAATTCCAAGCTGGCGTAGACTGAGACCTGTTCAATTAAAATCTGGCTTCAGGCAAAATGGCCACATTGTTCCCAAGAAAGATGAACACATCAGTAGTAATGGCATTTATTTGTTTCTTTCTTAAGGGAAGAATTTGGTGATTTGCAATGGGAAGTCATGGAGATGTATAAAGTTGGTTGAAAGGTGAGTTCTTTTTTTCTTTTTTTTAACATGTATAGATTATTAGGGATGAGTGATACAGCATAAAAATAAGGTATTTTATAATGATATTCAAGATGATGTGAACATGTAATGCTGAACAATGTTGTATTGGCGTTTACAGAAGTAAACAATATCACAAAATGAATAAGTGTAAAAGTACACAGTAACACAGTAAAGTACACTAAATCCTCTAATATTTTAAGTTCTAACGAGAACTCAAATTAACAACCTGCTAGTCTTCACCAGTGTATAAAACATAAATCACATCAACACATAAAATGACTGATTATGTCGTACGACCTGATTTTCCCTACAGAGTTAATTAGCCTCTATGATGCTAAACTTAAATACTCAAGTTCAAATTCACCACAAGCCAAGAACTCACCTGAAGTTAGCGTAGCGGCTAAGCTAACACTGTTCATACAACAACAAGCTACCATTGACAAAAAAGTCATCGCTTTGCTAATTTCACTCCACATTAGCTTTTTCTGTCACAGGAAGTACAGCTAGCTAACGCTCCAGCTATGCTTGGCTGAGTCAGCGTCACTTCCTGTTTGCTTTGCATCTCAAATCAGCTGATTGGCTCTCCTCCTCATGTGACTTTCCTGGTATTCACCAGGTGTTTCTGCTTCAATTTGTTTCCACCTTCAGCTGTTAGCCAATTAGCTTTTAGCTGAAGCTTTTCAACCAACAGAAGTAGCTCCTTTTTAGGAGCTACTTCATCAGGTGCTAACCTGCTACTTTCAGACATGCTTGTTTTGTTCCTTATTGCTGTGCAAAATTCACCAACACGTCATCAATATCATCAACATCGTGATGTGAAAAAGACGAATCATACAAAAAGTTATCATGAATGATACGGCATATATCCATTAACCATTATCCATTAACATATATCCATTGTTTCTTTAGCAAAAAAAATGACAATGTATGTTGGGTAATTGGTTTACAATGAAATATAGAAATGCTGTTGAAAAATCCAGATGTCTAAAAAGAAATTTATTTTTTTTTTAAACTAAATTAACCTTTGGTCTTACACACTTGCTGGATTTACATGAGTCAAGTTTACATGCATGTTTATGAGTATTGACTGTAATGATCCTTATGCATCTGAAACTTGTCAGAAACCTGCAGAAAAATGTATTTGTACAAAGAAAAAGATTGTTGTTCTTCCTTGAAAAAGCTCTGTCACCTTGGTTTGACAGCGGTGACATTTAGATGCAGCTGAATTGAGGTTGGACTGATGTGAAAAATGGCTCCATAAACGCACCCTTGCAGGTTTTTGGTTGGGGACTGTTTTGGGGTTTCATCGGTTGTGAGGGNTCCATAAACGCACCCTTGCAGGTTTTTGGTTGGGGACTGTTTTGGGGTTTCATCGGTTGTGAGGGATCGTGCAGGATGGAGATGAAGAGTGTGAAATGATGGATTGAGGTTCTCTTTCTTCCAGAGTGATGGCTCAGAGACGGTGTGTGTTACTCTTCCATCAGCCCTGCTCGCTCTCCTCCTGCCCTGCTCGCCCTGAAAGAATATCGATACCATATAAATGAGAACCTCTTTACCTTTCTCTGCAATTTTCTCTATCTGTTCTCTTCTTCCATCACCTTCAAACTTTCTCCAAACTCAGACAGCACAGCGTCGGTCGTCTGCAAGACAAAGCACCGCTGAAACTGAAGATAACTGATTCATGCCTTTAAAACATTAACTTAAAACATGTTAAAAGTAAAAACAGCGAAAATGCACAGATTTCAGCTAAAACCCTCGACCCTCTGAAACTTGTTTTTTTTTACAGTTTTACTTTCATTGAATTTGTTTTTCACTTGCTGCCTGAACAGCTACACTATTAAAAAAAAAAAAAAAAAAANATAAAAAAAAAAAAAAAAAACAACAACAAGAGAAATTGTGTCTTATGAAAATGTTGACACTGTTTTCTTTGTTTATAGGAAATTCTTTTTTTCTTTAAGAAAAAAATTAAAAATCTATTTTTAAAAAGTTGATGAAGAATAGAAATTCTTGAAACAATTCATTTTTCTAGAAGAAAATTTGAAAATAATTTAAATTATTAATTTTAGTAAGTTTTTGATTCTATAAACCTCCAGAGAAAGAAATTTTTAAGAAAATGTACAAATGAAAAAATCTTGTTTAAAAAATCACTTTTTAAAAATTTTTACAATTATTTTTTCTTTGGTTTGTCAAATCTGACTTCTGATAAACCTGTAAACAACAAACAAATAAAAATAAAAATAGCTTTATTTGTTGTTTACAGGGTGAAAGACATAATGAGAAATTGATCAAACAAGTGGCTCATACAGTCAAATCAAGACAAATTAAAAAAAGATGTTTTTCCCCATCTTTTTTTTTGACAGTTTCTAGAATCAACCAATATTTATTCCTTTTTAATTGAATTTGAGATATTTTGCAATTTTTTCTAGAATCTTTCCCAGATTGATACTTAGACTTTTTTTTAATTCAGTAAAAATTTCTACAATAGGGTTTAACCAAAAAAAATTTCAACAATAAAAAAATGTAGTTACAGTAGTTTTGCTATTTTCCTAGAAATTTTAAAGATTTATTTCTAGATTCTAGATTAGGTTCTTTCTTTCCTCATAGATTTTCTTTAAATTTTTTGCTAGAATCAGGAGTTTTCTTGAAACAAGCAGAAATTTGTTACAGAGGGTTTAGAAGAGTTTGTCATTGAGATTTTAGTCAGAAGGTGTTCATTTGTAACTGGGAACCTTTGGAATAATTTCTTTAATCTGATGGTTGTTTGGTATTAAAAAATAAAAGCATCAGGTCCTTAAACAGACCTCCTCATACATGAAAATAAAATGGACTCTGAAATGAAAATGCACCCATTTCCTTTGAAACTCTTCTTTCATCGCTGCAGCGAATGAGAACGGAAACATGCAGAAATCAAATATTTGAACCTGATAAGATGCAGACATACTTCTGCAAATCTCCTGAGTGTTTCTTCTTCTTTCCTGAGGAATGAAAAGCTCCTGTGGGTTTGTGCTGTAATCATTCCTGACTAAAAACGAGACAAAAATCCCTTTGTGAGACGCTTTGCTGGTACTTTGTTATGTTCTTACAGTCTCCAGTGGCCAGTTTCAGTCCAGTTGAGCCGCCTCTCTTCCCAGTTCAGGAAATAAGGGCCTTAGCGTTTCTAAAAATAGCCACTTTACCAGAAATGCGGTGGAGACATTTGGCTTAAATTTGGCTGAATTCCCTTCAGGCTCGGTCGCTTCAGGGGCTAAGCCGTCATTCAGGCTTCAGATGATTAGAAGTTCCTTTCCTGGTGCAGAGGTTTGTGAAGTTTGTTAGATGTGGATCGGGGTGGGAGTGGGTGGAGTGGGTGGGGGGCTTCTCCGTTATGTTCCACTTTGAGATATAATTAACATTTTCCTGTTTTAGGGCAGAAGTTAATTATCAGCAGTGACTTCATCACAGGAGACGTCACTGTCAGTGTCGACGCTCCCACGGTGACCTTCAAGCTGAAGTCCATCCCACACACACACTCACACACACACACACACAAAGTCAAGCCTCGCTTCACACCAACGCTTTGTTGTTTTATTTCACCGCTTAACTGCAATTAGTCTCAGGATTGTCAACAATTCATCGGCTGTTCTCCCCTGGAGTTTATATCCGCTTGCTACCTCTAACAGTGTGTCCTTCTTAATTACGCAGCAATCAGCATTAACAAAGTGTCTATTGTCGGGTAATGAACTGTGGCTCATAGCGAAAAACAAGAAGGGCAAAGTGGGACACGCCTCCGTCACCTTTCATTCAGAGACGCGGCGTTACAAAATTCAACCCACTTTCTCCTCTTTTTCAGTTGCAGAACAGCTTGTATCAGGAAAGAAACTTTAAACGAGGCATTTTTGTTGTTTTTCCCTCATTTATATTTTGTGTTGAACATTGTCAAAGCGTCAGAGTGACGTCTACAGAAATGCATTCACAAACCCATAGGTCCTGAACAGCTCTGAAAGCTTCTTTTTGATTGGCCATGCAGAAAGTTGAAGTTGAGTCATTGGATTGGAAAAAGCAGCTTGAAATGCCGTTGATCCAAAAGGCTTCTTCAGTTCTAACTTCAGCAGGAACAATTAGAGGGAAATTTATTCCCAGAAGGAAACAGATGGAGATGAAGAAGCCTTTCGGATGAATGGCGAAACGTTTTCAGACTACTTTTTTCCAGTCCAACGCTTCAACTTCAAGCTTCTTCTCCATAATGACTGAGATTTGTCCTTCAGCTCCGTAACATGTTGATGTCAGTATGTAACACATAAGAATTTACCAATACACACCTGTTTAAATACACCCACAAAGTATGAGACTTGTGAGGGAGTGTTGCTCGCTCAGGCCAATCAGAACAGAAATTAATCCATTTTTTTGCACATTACAACACTGCCGTTTCAAAATAGACCCTGAATGATAATAAGAATATGAAATCTGTATCATATTTCCCATTTATTAACTTAAAGTCTCTGTATATATGTGATATCTGTCAGGGTTTATTACACGAAACCTAATTAAATGTCTTTCTGACAGTATAAGATTTTTGTTTGCATGAGATGATTACTGACTTCAGAGTTTATACATGTTTTTATATATTCAATGGCTGCCGGTCAGTTTGATGACTTTCCTGCTTCTCTTCAACGCCACCACAAACAGAGGCAGCTGATAATGCCTGAGGACTATATTTGATCTCTTCACGTCTATGAAAATCTATGAAAACACACACCCCTCCTCCAGCTCCAACCCATCCTCCTCCTCCTCTCTCCATCTCACCTTCCCCACTTCTCATCCTCTGACACCTCAGATAAAGTCTTCTGCTGTCTTGGTGGATGCAGATGATGCGCAGCGTTGGGGCAGGCTGCGGCGGTGCACGTTACATAAGCGATGAGCACGGTGTCTAAGCTGCCCGTCACGCTCAAATCCCACTGTGGATCTTTTATTCAAAGCAGCAGTGCGTGAAAAACTCCTCGCCAAGTTCTGTTGTTCCATCAGGGAGACTGATCCTCCGTGTGTTTTTTTTTTTTTACAATGCAGAGAGTGATGGGTTTGAATTCACAATCACACTCCCTGAGGTGGAACCTGCATGCACACACACACACACACACACACACACACACACACACACACACACACATGGTGCTACAAAAATCTATACTGTCTCCACTGCAGAAATCAATCATTAGGTGAATCTTATCATTCAGTCCTGTTAAACCCAGATTATCCAGTGTGTCAATGAAATGTTTACTTTATATATAATCCATCAAACGGTGACAGGATTCATTTTTGGTTGGTGTTATTAATCATTTTGAATGAAAGTTTCAGCTTTTTTCCAAAAGGCGAGATGTCTTATTTGATCATCCATTTCATTTGTGTTTGACTTTCAAGCAGCATAATGTTGTGTTCTTTATGCAGAAATTATGAGCACTTTTTTCAGTTTTGCAGATAGCACATAGAGAAGATTCAGGATTCAGGATGTAGAAATGAACTGTTTTACTATTAATCACGCCTATAAAACATAATTATTTTTAAATTGTAAGAATTTAGAAGCCACGGTTTAGAAACCATAAGAATAAAGTCTCTGGGATCATGTGGTAAAAGGATAAATTGAGTCTTTTCTCAGATCATCTCTGGAAATTTTGCTGTTATTTCTGTGTGTGTGTGTGTGTGTGTGTGTGTGTGTGTGTGTGTGTTAACTAGCTAATCTAATTTTGGTTTAGCATGGTGGAGAGATTTGACACCCACACCTTATATCCACTGAAGTGCATTATATGGTCAGTGTGGAGCATTGCTGCATCTTAAAAATGAGCAGAGTGTAGTTGAGGAAGACAAATGTGTAGTTTGCAAAGTGTGGCAACAAAAAGTTGCAACTAAACACGAAACGTTGACCATGCTTCAGCCTTAGAGATTGGTACATTCAGCTCTGCATGACCAAGTCAAGATAAAACACTCCACTCGTAATGCTAGCAGCAGGTTAACATTTTGCTGGCTAATGCTACGTTGGTGGTAGCTGCATGGTTTTACAATTATTTTTAATGTACAGTGACACCATGACCTCTGTCCTAGCATCTACTGTATTTTGATGTAACAGGTCTGGATCAATCTGGATCTGCACTAAAGCACTGTTGATAGTTCGTCACAGTATATCATCATCATCATTACCATCATCATCATCATCATCAGATTGTTTGTGAATCACATTACTGATCGCAGCTTAATGAATTTGTCATGAATCATGGAGCTTGCTGAGAACAAACAAGCGAGTTTCTCTGTCTGTACCTTTTAAAGTTCTTATCAGCTCTCTTCCTTTCAGGATTTTTTTCTACTCGCTCTTTCTTTATTGTGTTCTTGAAAGGTTGCAGGTCAGAATCATTTCCTCCTGCTATAAATTAAAGGAGCATTAGTCGAGGTCAGAGCTTAAGGATGAGGAGCTGGAGTTCTCAGAAATGAAGCATTCTTTTTTTTTTCTCATGATGCCTGTTTGTCCAGACTGATGATGGACTGTACTTTTCTTTTGGAATCTCACTGAGATGTTCCTCTTTACAAACACAACAACCACACACAGGAGATGCATTTGAGGTACAAAGTGTACTTTTAGCTGAAAAATTACCTGGAAACACACAGTTGTCAGCTTATTCAATTACAGAACTTAAGTCTTCAAAATATCTGCAATAAATTCCTGTTTTTTTGTGTTTTGTTGGACTTTGGAGAGATTTAATGGATGACATAAAAACAAAACGTCACAGGCACATACTAAGCACAACTCTCTCCTCTGACTTTGTTTGAAATCATTGAAAGCGTCCAGCACACAGTGTGAAATTATCCAACAGAGTTTTTGACCAGATGGATATTAACATCTCAATAACTTCCAAAGCACATTTCAGCTTTGCCAAAAATATTTAAAAAAAAAAAAAAACCTAAGATAAGCAGAGGTAATTGAAGGTTATACTACTCAGTTAGTTTGATCCGCGTCTCTACTTGCTGCTGATGAGCTGCTGCATCTCTGCTTCAAACTTAAAGGAGAATACTGGTGATTTTGCATGTTTGACCCCAATAAATACATTAACAACTATGTTCAAAACTAGGTTTATTTTTCCTTACTTTCCATACTTCCATTAGCTTCAGTTCATTCCATCACACTACTAAAACCAACCTTGAAATGTGCTTGAGATAAGTAACCCATTAACGCAAATGTGAAAATTTTTGGTCCAAGGAATAATAGAATTTAGTAAAAAATATTGTCAATCATTGCTTCACTTTTAGCAGTGAGTCTTGTTGCTGCAGTTATAATTCGGGTATGATTCATAAACGGGTGAGAGATAACTATTCAGCAAGTTAATAGTGAAGTCACCCATTATATAACAAGTTTTGTTCTCACCAGCCATTACTAGTAGATTACACACCAGCAGATATCCACATTTTAATGAAAGCATTAACTCATATGTATTCTTGCATAATTTATGTCTCCATTTTACATTTTAATATTTACATTCACATTTAGCATTTAATTTCCATAGTTGTCCAAACAATTAGCTCGGTTGCATTCATTCCACTGCATAAGTAGCACAGCTTGCTTGAAATGACACATATTTATGCTGTGCACGCACGCACGCACACACACACACACACACACACACACACACACACACACACGGACCAGTGTGTGCTTATCCACTTGGTTATTTGTACATGCCTGAGTTCTCCTCGTTGTGTGGAGATGCTGACAGCTGAGTGGAGGCCTTGATCACTGCAGCGTTCCCCAGACAGCCAGTCAGCTCTTCAGTCAGTCAGCCCGCTTCCCCTCACTCCACATTCATTATTAATCACGGAATTATACCAGGCCGCTCTCCAAATGCTGCGTGTTGAAGTGGGACAAGTCACGATAGAATATGCAATTGTCTGCATAATGCAGAGCAGGTGAGGTATCAGATGGATGTAAAGCACAAATACTGCATGAGGTTTCTGCAGCTGCTGTTATCAAATGATGGCGGAGGCGCTGAAAAACACAAAGCTGAGAGAAAATGTGTCTGACTGGATGCTGAGTAAAAATATTTGATTTATGTATTGGGAGTTGAACATTTTAGATGTTGGATCTCTCTCTCTCTCTCTCTCTCTCTCTCTCTCTCTCTCTCTCTCTGTATATATATATATATATATGGGTCCAAAAGTCTGAGACCACTGTGAAAATGCTTCTATTTTGCATTCTTTTTAAATTTAATACAAGATTTCATTCCAATTGACATCATCTGAACAATTAGAGTGAAAAGTTGAATCTTGGAAAAATGTCCATGAATATCAGAAAATCTTAGTATTTGGTATGAATGTCAGAATATCTTAGTATCTTTTGCTTTAATGACAGCATCATGGACTCCACACGTTTGTAAAAACCTGAAGTTATCCAGCATGACGTGATGATGTTCCGAAGAGCTTCTCGTGACGTCAGACTTTCTGATTATTTCCACATTTACATGGAAAACATCACAGATTTTACATGTGGTCTCAGACGTTTGGACCCTAGTGTATGTGTGTGTGTGAGTGTGTGTGTGTGTGTGTGTGTGTGTGTGTGTGTGTGTGTGTGTGTATATATATATATATATAGAGAGAGAGAGAGAGAGAGAGCTTTTTTTTTTATATCTGGATTAAACATGCAGCCTCTTGGTTTCACTTTAAGGCAGTTTTCTGTTTTCACTCCACAGTGTCAAACATGGTGACTTTGTGATATGAAACAACACTAAGCTGAAGTTTGGGCCAAAAAAAATCCTTCATTAGACAGTATGACCAATTATGGCTTTTGAAGATTTTGATACTTCTGCCAATTTTTGACTTGTTTTTCCTGATGCTATTAAAAAAATAAAATAAAATCATGTGGAGGAAAGAAATTCTACAAGGAGAACTACACAATATTATTCAAAATCTGTAACCTCATTTTTTTTTTTTTTTTTTTTTTTTTGGTTCTTGAATTTAAAAATTATACTGTTGTACTCTATTGTATAAAATTATTAAAAATAAAAGGGCATTTTGGAAGAATTGGGGATTTTAAAAAAATCTTAAAAATACTGGAAAAAAATGAAAAATTATTAAAAATAAAAGGACATTTCAGAAGAATTGGGGATTAAAAAAATCTTAAAAATAGTGAAAAACAATTGAAAAACATGATTTATTTTTTTTAATTCTAGAAAAAAGTGATTGATTCTAGAAAACTAAAAAGGATTCTAAAATATTTTCAACACTGTTTTCATCCTAGGAATAAGTTTTCATTGCTCCATAAAGAACAAAAAAAGGCCCTAAACTCTGATGTTTACAGGTTTGGCAGAAGGATTTCACCATCCCACCTTCTTATTTCCAAACCAGTTTGTCGTCCCGCTGATCTGCTTCCCAAGAGATTTTCCCAGACAAAAGCAGTATAAAAGCTGTATTAATTGAGTAATTTCTGTTCTGTGATGGTGTTATTGGGAGTGGAGGAGCGAGTTAACGGCTCGGAGGTGATAACTGATGCGTTCAGGCTCACCTTTGATGTTTGTACCAGAAATCCAAAGTGCTGAAATCTGATCTGTCCTTGAAGTGAACACACCCAGGAGTCCCTGGAGAGGCAGAGATATTATAATCCTCCAGAAGGATAGAAGTCGGGGAGGAAAGTTGACTTTGTTGCTGTTTTTCTGGCTGCAGGCGTCTGATCAGAGCTAATGAAGTGTGGATTCTTTCATACTGAATCAGACTGAGTTTTCATTCAGAGCCGCATTCTGCAGCTCCTTCTGATGTGGATAGCAGCTTTTCATTAAATTTTACAGTTTGTATCTCTGGTTTTAAGTTAGCTTTAAGTCATGAAAGTCATTCAGACATATTTTCACAGGGATTCTGTTCTTTTATTTTCATTAAGGAAACCTTCAGTTACAAAAAGAAGTGATGAATCTGAATTCCAAACAACTTTTAGCTCTGTTAAGGATGGAATATTTGTTTTTCAGCAGCACATCTGATAAACTAACAGACAAATCTTTGTATACTCTGCATTAAACATGACAGAAGTTGGTTTAAGTTGGTGTTATTGATCATTTTGAAAGAGAAAAGCTGATTCACCATGGCTGGATGTTCATTTATTTATCATTTATTTATTCAAGGAGAAAATGTTTTCATCTGTTTGACTGTCAGTGGAATATCTCAAATAGTAAAGGATGGATTTTGATAACATGGACTTGGATCAAGGAGGAATTCATGTTTTAGTTTTGGGATCCAGATCTGATCGTGACACGGGAGTTTTTCCAGCTTTCTTTAACATTGAAAGAAATGGCATTTGTCAACTTTTTTGCCTATTTCTTGAAAATAAAAACAACAATCTAAATGAAAAATTTCAGCCACGTATATCTATGATGAAGTAAAAGGTGAAAATTTTGCCCAGATCCAGATGTTGATCCAAATCTGTTGGATTCACATAATTAATTGGTCATAGGTCATATTGATGGTGTTGTGCATTAACAAATCGACTTGCACTCAGAACTAAGAATTTCTGACCTTCACCTGGGAAAAATCAAAGAAAACGCCCCCTCAACTCAAAATTCATATTCAGAAAGTCAGGGGAGGTTCCTCAAGTTCAGTACTTAAGTCATTTCAATATGGCTGCTCTCAGTAATTTATTTATGAATGGACATTTAGAAGCATCTTCTTTAAATCAGTCTGCATGCAGAAACAGTAACAGCTTAAACAGAACACTGGCAATGCAGCAGCTGTTGTGAAAAGGTAAATAGCTCATAAATCCGACAGAGCAAACAAACCCAAACTTTTCAAACGTAAATTTCCATCTCATCTCCCACTTTGTTTAGCTGGAACGTGCGGTCATCGTAAATGACAAAATTCAGAGTTATGATTTCCCATTTCCAAGGTACAACGAACGCAACACGAGTCTAGAAACATGCAGCTCCAGCATTGTTCGCGAAGATGCTGTTCTATTGTGGGAATGAATCCAGAAGATGATGTCAGCAATACGCTCAACAATGGCTTTGCATCATAATCACATTTCAAAGTAACAATAGTGAAAGTCTGCTTTTCTGTGGCTTCAATAAAAAGCTAAATCAGAGGAGTGCTGTGCCTTGGAGGAGGTATGAACTCTCTGAGTGAACTCTCGCATTTTATCTATCTATCCCACTGACGAGAATCTTGTTTTTTATTTACGACTTGCAAGAATCAGAATTTAACTCCCAGTTGTGTCTGTGTTTGCCGGTTCGTATCTGAGACAAACTGCTGATGAACTCATATTGGGAGTTACAGATTTTACATATTCTGAAAAAGAGCAAAGTGTTGCTTGAAGTATGAGGCAATTTTTAAGGAAACATTTCGTCTTATTAAACCTGCAGGCGGCTGCAGGGAAGCATGTGTCAGGATGCCTTTAATTTCATCATCAGTAACATCAAGGCTTCTGACAATGTTTCCTCAGCAGTCAAAGGCAGGTTAGTGGGTTACAGTGTGTGTGTGTGTGTATCACAAAGACACATAACAATATGAAGCATCTAAACCAATTTGTACTCCAGGATGGACGCTGATCTGATTCTGTAACTGTCTGGATTTATCATGGTGTGCTGTGTTAACGCTGCAGTCAGGCCGACTTTATGCTGGATAAATGTCTCATTAAAAATCTGATTCTGACAGAAAAACTGTCAGGCTTACATATTTACTGTCAAATTGATCAGTTACTTCGCTGGTTCTCGAGGTGAAGCCCAGAGCCTAAAATGATTCTTATTGGTTTTATTTAGGGGTATATAAATACAGATACATTATTTGGATAATAACACACGAAAATAGATAATCTCTGAAATGAAGAAGCGTTTTACCGTATATACTCGAGTATAAGCCAAGTTTTTTTTTAACCAAATTTCACAATGCATATCAGGGGTTGGCTTATACATGATCCCAGAGAAGGAAATTTCCAGGGGTGGAAATATTACCCATTACCACTACCCATGGAAAATAGTTAAATCATACCTTAGAATGAGATATTTCCTGACTAAACATCTTGCAGCAGCCAGTAAGCCGTGATCCTTCAGTTACGGTAATCAGCTGCTGAAATAAATATCATGTTTACCGGTACGTGGATTATTTTCAGAAAATCAGAGGAATACTATGACAATACCCAGAAAATAAATTGATGGAACAACTTCAGGGGGTCGGCTGAGGGAATTCCAAACCTACGTATGGAGGAATGTCCAGCACATAGACAGGCCCACATTAACTCAGGTACAGGATAATTACTGAAACACATAAAAAAAAAAAAAAAAAAANAAAAAAAAAAAAAAAAAAAAACCCTTTCAATTAATTAATTCAATAAACTGCAGCCTGTAAACCTGCTTTAGAGCAGAGCAGTGAAGGTACAGCGATCATAAACGCGTCTCTGTGTTACCGTAACAGTAACAGTACGATAACGAAGCATATTCTCATCCTTCTTTTTTATCCTCAGAGCTCCTCAGGCAGACTGAACAAACGAGTTGACTCTGTCAGAGAAACGTGTGTCCTCAGTCAGCTTGTGGTCTGACGGCGCCCACCGACATCAAAGGTACGCCCGCCTCCATACCTCCACTCCTTTAACCGCTTTGTTAAGCTCACCTCTGCAGTAATAATTACACTTCCTGATGGCTTTTTTTAAATGATTTTTAAATTTGAGTCTCTACTTTTCTGTTCTGAGCTTCACGTGTCTTTGTCGCCAATGCACCTTATGATTTTTTTTTTTCAATACATTCAGAAGCTTCCTGCAGGAAATGTGCTCTGATTTGAATAATTCATTGCAGCAGAATGAACTCAGGTAAATGTCAGGTGAACGTGGCGTTTCCTCTGTTCGCAGGGTTTTTGTGTGTTGAAGGAGCTGAACAGCAGAGGACCTTTATTACGCTCCAGATTGTAAAGAAAGACTCAGCTGTGTAATTGCTTTTTTGAAGTCCATCAAACCTGCTGTTAGATACAACATGAGACAGTTCGCTGCAATTTGGACACACCGAGCACAATGAAAGACATTTTATTTGCTTTAAAACATTAAAAACCCCTTTCTGTTTCCTTTGTTTTTTCTTTTTTTATTTTTAAAGACAGAATTAATTTGGGTTAATTGAATAATTTAAAGGTTATGCACAAAGCTTTTTTTGAACATCAGTTGGCATGTCAAAGTCACCTCTTTCCACTAATAACATGCTTTTTGTTATTTCCCCTCATGCTCATAATATAACAGCAGGAGTTTTTGTCAAACATTATCAAACTGTAAAAACTTGAGGTAGTCGCTTATAGAAATATATCCAGCAGAACAAACGGATGAGTCCTGAACTGCCCTGAAAGCTTCATTTTGATTGATCCTTAATGTGTTTTTTAATCTGAAAAGTCACTTTTCACTCTAATTTACAACAAACAAGATCATCTATGGTGAGTACGCCTAGAAAGTGAAGCGATACTGCCTGTTTCCACTCAGTGTGCACAGTAGTGTTGTGGCAGGGGAGCGCGGAAGTGGATCAATGTGTTTTTGCACATTTAAGCATTGTAAAATACACCGCGACATGAATGTATCATCAACAAGAAACTCAGGTGGATTTAAGACTACTCTGCTGTCCCCCCACCACACACACACACACACACACAGACTCACACACACACATTATGTATGAGGAGCAGGTGTTTTGGCATACCCAGTTGTTCCACTGAGCGCTGCATCCTCAGATGGGCATCAGATGGATTTAGACAAGGAATTAATTTGAGCCTTTGGATAGGGACAAATTGGCAGCGAGGGGGAGGAAGAACCCCCATCCACCCGGTCCTTAATCAGGTGAAAGTCTCTAACTCAATATTTTCCACTGATGGTCCCACTCAATTATCCTCATCCTTTACCCCCCATCTGCCCACATCCCCCTAATACCCCCATTCCCAACCCTCAGAGACCCTGACACATCTGCTTTGGGTGGCCTCATCATCATATCACCAGATCCTCACCGAACCGCTTTGATCATGAAATAATATCAGTGGAGAACCACGATTAAAGTATAGAAATTTCCAGTATGGGCTTCCACTTGTTAGACTCCCCTAAAATACAGAAAAGTACACAAAGCATGAATGATTTAGCAGCAAGTTGTCAGCGGCGGCGGCGGCGGCAGAAAGTAGCGGATCTCCTGGCAGATGCAGGGTGGCTTTGTCTCAAAGCTGCACTTGGCAACTTTCCACATTTGCTGGTTTGAGACAGCAGAGACGTAATTGATGGATTGCCTGAGCAGCCAGTTTATGACCAATAAACTGCTGTATGTAAAAAAAAAAAAAANAAAAAAAAAAAAAAGAAAGAAAAAAAAAGTAAAGGCTATTCTCCCAGTTTCATGCAGTTTACCCCTTGTACCCGAGCGGTCCCAGTACGGGATTTTAATGATGTTTTCATGAAATACCATTCACAGACAGCATATCAGTCAACCAAATAACGTGATAGCTGACTACATGTGAGGTTCCAAATGAGCGGTCACATGACTCGGGGAGCCAATAGTCATTGAGATAGAGGCATGCGTAATGTGTAACGTAGAAGTCAGCGGTGCACATTCTCCCCGGAGCGCATGTAGCTGCATGACGTTAACGCTGTGAGAGAAACGGCAGTTAACAGTCGGAGTGTCGGAGTGGATCAGACGTTTGAAGACGACAGAAGCCTGACTTCAGTGTTCTCAGGAAATATTCTGACTGTTCTTAGTGAATACTTGTAAATAGTTTTGTGGGTTTTTTTCTGTTTTGACATTTTTGTGCATTAGAAAATAGTTTTACAAGTGTCAGTTTCTATAAGCCTGATATGTTGATTATTATATGTTGGTTATTTTTTGTTATGTTGTGCAATAAAAAACTCATTTTGGAGGTAAAAGTTAAATGTTGGTGAAAAGCAATATTTTACAGACACATTACCTGTATCTGATGGAGAAACACCGTTTGGCTTACTGGCGCCCTCTAGGCCGTCTAGTACAACTACGACTAAAATGTATGAAAAATTTTTATGCTTCACTTCTGTTACATCAAACTTGATGGAGCTGCAGCTCAGAAGTTTTAGAACAAATCCAGTAGCACCAACAGCTACTAAATCATTGTTATAGGAGTGATATTCATCCCTAATTTAGAATTTTGAGAAAACAGAAGTAAAATTTTCATTTTTCTGTTGTATTTACTCAGCTCTCAGTCTGTTCTGGTGATAGTGATGGAAATCTAACTCTATATCTAAATTCTCCAAAGTGTCACCTATCCATAGAGCACAAGATTATGCACGTTGTCCTTATGGTTGTGGAGTTACTACAAATTAAATTTGTGCATGCCTTTTTTAGACGTAAATTCCAAAAAAGAGCTCAGGGTAGGAGGGGTTAATAATATGTTCATACTGCAGGTTAGAATTAATGAAATATAATATATGAACTTATTAAAGTTTTGTAAATGAGCGGATACATCATATCTTACGGCTAACGACGGACGTGTAGATCATCAGTTAAATGCCTGAGAGACGTTAAGCGTGGTTCATTACGATGTCAGAGGTCTGTTATTGGAAGATTTGTTTCTTGGACCAAAGGACCTGATAAATAAGGAGTCAAGGATTTACTGGCGGATTTTCCAGGAGAAGCTTTGAAGTGAGCGACCGCTGCGTCTCATCTGCCGATCCACTCTGAAACTGGTCAGACGTGGGTTTATTTATTACTGGGCTATTTTTAGAGCTGTGCTGAAGTGCATTTTTTCCTTGAGGAACAGTTACAGCACAATCCAGACTTGTACTGAGGTGATGCATCAAACGCAAACACAGAATGTGTTTTTCCTTGTAATTAAAGATGTTTGTGCTTTAAGAGTCGTCAAATCTTAAATCAAATGGACTGATGAACTAACTAATATTTATCACCTGGAAAGAATAAGATATTTACAAAATGATAGATTAGATTACTTCAATAAAGTTTGGAAACCGTTTATGGTATATTTGAAGCTGTGTTGGCTTTTCAGATACCAGTATTTTTGTTACTGTATGGTTCTTTTTTTAAACTCTGCTATAATTAAGGCTTTTATGTTATTGAAATTCTAATTCAGTTGAGCTGCTGCCCTGTCTTATTTATTTATTTATTATTTACTTAGTTATTTAATTATTTCTCCTTTCTTATCCACGGGGTGAATATTGTTTGTAAATATTTGCCTTATATTATTATTGTTTGCTGTTCAGTTTAGAAATTAAAAAAAAAAAGGGATAAAGAAAAAAAAGAGTAGTCATATCTAACCCACTCGTCTTTGTGGAATTAAGCAAACTTTTTCAGCTTTTTTTTTTTCTTTTCTCATCTTCTTTAATTAAAACAAGCTTTCAGCAGTGATATCCTGTGCTTGTAGTCGTGTTTGATAGCTTTTTACCACTTAAAGTTGGAAGTAACGGGGGCGTGGCTAATGGAGGCAGGGTTAAATGTGTTGACCTTGGCTGTGTTTCACTCCCCTCTGACCCAGATCATTAGCAAACATCTGCTGGACTGGAGGTTTTAAAAATCCAGGCCTGTCATGGTGGCAGCAGGGAATTCTTTGGGTGCCCCTCCCAGAGCATTCTGGGTTATTTTAAGCAGACCCAGAAGTTGGTGTTTAATGATAAGCTGGGTGTCGCTAACGTGCCTGCCATATTTTTCCTTTTATGACTCAGGAAGCAATGGCTGTGTTGTCCCGCTCCTTCAGGGGCGTGGATCATTAGAGTCCGTCATCATGTACGTCCAATCGATACGGCTTACAGCTGCTGGTAGCGGATCGCTCTGAAGACAGACGCAGCTGCTATTTTTGTAAGCTAACATTCCCTCCAGTGCTGTTTCCATTTGAAGAGCTTGTTTGCAAAAACAGATGACTCCATTTTAAAAACTTGTAAAAATGTCATTTTTTTTTTTTTTATTGTGCCTTCCTGTAACATCAATTAATCTGATGTGAGGTTAAAATTAAAAAAAAAAAATCTAATTAAATTAAGTAATACAGCTTGTCACAAGTAATACAGTTTGAGAGTAAACGCATGCAGGATTCACATGCACTATAATCCCAGATGTTGTTTTAACTCAAAGAAATTAGTTCATTGTACCCAATATGACCTAATGATTTTGAGTTAGTTGTACTTTTTGGATATTTTTTTATTCAGTTAGAGTTTTTGAGTTGAATCAGCTTAAGTAAGTTTAGTTTTGTCCATTGCTATGGCAGCCATCAAGTATAAACCTGTATAAACTAAAATTACTCTGGGATAAGAAGGTATAGAGAGTAGATGGATGATTTGTGGGAATCTTGGAAATCTCCAGTTTCTCATTCTGTGTATCAGTTTTTATATGATGATTAAAAACAACATTTATAGGCAATCATATTTAGGTAGGAACATAACCTTTTGGTTGAGCAAACAGGAATACTGAAATGAAAAGTAAGATGAAGGTGGAGAGCTTTGGGACATTTTGTAGATGGATGCTGTATTCCTCAGGTAACCCATCTGAGGTTTCCAAAGGAGGGAAAACAAACAAACACAAGCCGTTTCACTTCCTCACATTCATGCAGAGTTTAACTTTGAAGATGAGGTCTTCATGTTTCTCTGTAAGAAACGTGGTGTCAGACGAGACTCCAGATAAATAAATGATCAGCACTCAACAAACATCAAAGAGGGATTGTCGCTTCAAAAAGAATAAGGACCTCACACTCACCAGGAAGGATGAGTGCTGATTACACACACACACACACTGAAACCCGACCTGTTTGAGATTCTAATCGTTACATTCACATCGATCATTCCCCGCTGAGTCAAACCTCCCTTCTCAGCCTGTCTGCTTTAGCAGCAGGATCAGCCAGAAAATACCCAGAATGCTTTGACATAATGTGCTCCTTGATTCAGTGTTGTTTGGTTTTTGCTTCCTGTAATTTCTCATTTAACCCTCTCATGTCTAAACAAGCAGCCATGATTCTGAGATTTCTCTGATGTCACTGAATGCACTATAAAATGACAAATCTGAGTTCAGGTTAAAAAAGAAAAGCTCACATTTATTTTTAACTGTCTAAAATAGTTTTAGATAATAAACACTCATATTCACTATTGAACACAAATTTCACTTACACAGACCATGTGACTGAGAAAACGTAATTGTTGACCCACAAAGCTCCATCAAAGGTAAGAATAGAGAAGTTTGATCTAAAGTTAACAGGGATCAAACTGTATAAATTTATTTTCCTGCATCTCACAATTAATAAAAACACAAATTTACAAAACTTTCTCATTTTATATACTGAATGTTACAGTACAGTTTAGGTTCAGTTTGTTGAACAAAAAGAGAGAACACATGATTTAAAGTAATTTAGCCAAATGTCTATTTATAATCAAAACAAATTAAAGGACCATACCACTCATTTTGCATATTTGAGCCTAATATATTCAATTTTCATACACATAAGGTTACTTTTCCAAAAGATAAAACTGTATTTCAGTGTTCCAAATATTTTGCAAAATCTCTTAATCTTTCAAAGTCAAATATTCAAGCGATACACCCACCTTAAAATTCCATGTTTCTCCTGCTAATATGAAGTCACGGTCCTTTAAATTTTTCCATAAACGCAGGTCTTCTTTTGGGACTATATTCCCCGGTGGAGGCATACATTCACTCCACGCTTTTTATTGAGCTTAAACACTAAAATTACATAACTTCTAAAAAAAACCTGAATACACGTCTTGTTGGTGATGATGGATTACCTATCCCAAGAATGTTTCAAGTATCAACAAGTTGATTTTAATAGAGAATGAACTGGAGGTCTGGAAAGTAGGAAAAACATTTTTAATTCATGTTCCAGTAGTATGCTTTGGGAAATGATTGTCAGTAACGTAACATGTATGAAAATTGAATATATTAGGCTCAAACATGCGAAATGGACGGCATGGTCCTTTAACTCAATAAAGGTGTCTGTATTTTAAAAGTCAGTGGTGAACACGTGGTGTTTTGTGGTGAAAACAAACAAATAACTGAAGCTGACCCGGCCAGCCCAGGTGAGCAGCTTCAGGTATAATGAGCCTCCCAGGTCTAATGCAGTGCAGCTGCTATAAGAATTACAAATGCTATCACGACTCTTAAAGAAAGAATCCATGTAATCAAACGCACTCCTGCTGAAGCAAAACATTAGCTTGGTTTGACGGCAAAAGTTCACATATTAACTTTATTACTTTAGAAGATCATTTGGATTTCTAAGTCCTAACAAAGAGAATCTATATAATGTAAAAAAAAAAAAAATGTAAATTGGAGTTTTTATAGTTAGGGTTATGACATTAGAAGGATTTATCTCCTGCTGTGGGCTTTCAATACTATGCTGAAGTTGGCCCTTGTTTGCAGGTCAAAAAGAGGTCCTGTATTTGGAACAGATTGATCCAAAGTGAGACATCATCATCCATGAGGGAATGAAACGTTTACTGTTGCCTCATGTTTCCAGTTTTCTTCCAATTGTTACTTGAAAAACAGCTTTTATTTTGTGACTGATTGGCCTGATTCAAGGCCAGAACATGATGTGAGATCCATGAGTTCTGACACGTTATCAATGCTGTAGCTGTGAAACGGCCTTAAAGGGGTGTAAATTAAATTAAATTTTACCAAATACACATGTATTTGATTCAGAAAGTTTTATTAACACTGTATAACAACTTAACTCTTTAATCTCATATAGCTAAAATCTGGAAATGGCTATGTGTAAGAATCGCCTTTAATCACAAATTATTACCCAATTCTTTAGCTCTGCAAAGCTTTAAGCCACATTTGGCACGAAACGACTGAACAACAAAGTAAACTAATGGCAATAATAGTAATAATAATAATTTTAAGCGTCTAGAAAGTGAAAGCCAAATATATTTTTATCAGGAGTTGGTGGAGACCAAAACTGAAGACCAGAATGCTTATGTCGATTGTAAGCTTATGGAGCGTTTCCATGACAATATAAACTGACTTATTATCACATAATCCATGTCTGTTACTCTGAGTACATCAGCGTTGATGTATGCCAATTTCAATCTGATTATGTTTACTTGACATTAAAAATACTTATTCCTGTAATCAGAGTTGAATCAAAGTTTTAATGTGCAGAATGCAAATAGACTGCCTCCTCAGTTCTCACCAACCCGTCATATAAAAGCCAATGCTGCAGTTACCAAACGAGTTCTGATTAAAACAAAAAATAATAATAATAAAACCTGTCAAACAGAAAATGACTGAAAAGCAGATAAAGATTAAAGTATCGATTGTTGAAGAAAGCCGAAGATCTAGCAAGCTAAAGAGACAGATGTTTTTATCAGACATTGGTGGAGACCAAACAAAGCTAAAAGAAGGTGAACATTAGGTGTCAGATGAACAGAAATTCCACCAGGTTGCTAATTTTGCTCTGATTCTGTTGCTAACATATTAGCCTAAACAAATTAACATGCTTGCAGCTGTGTGTCTTTTCAAACTGAGAATGGAGAAGTTTCTGCACCATAATGGTCAAAATGCACCTTTAAGAATGATTTTGTTTTCCCAAAGATATATAATGAAACAGAGTTTGAGTTATAGTTTGTTGTTGTTAAAAGAAAATAGAAGATTTGCCCTAATTTCCCATGAGCTCTCACACCCGTTTCATAGCTTTTGAGTTATTAGCTCTCATGATAAAATTACTTCTCAGCTGTGGTTTAACCTCTGGCTTTTTCTCTTTTGTCTTCCCTTTCTTTTTTCCTCCCTTCTCACAGCTCTTCTTCCTTCCTTCTGCCACTCAAGTGGGAGATGTCTGTTTTATAACTTCTCTCAGCCTGCTTATCTACTAGGTCTGTATTGCTGTGAATTGTGTTATTGTGCAGTCAACGTTCCTTGATATCTCTTCGCCATCGGTTATGGATATCAGGGTGTGTGTGTATGTGTGTGTGACAGTGATATCCATTGTGGCTTGCTGTTATCTGAGAATCTTGATTGTTTGTGATAGACAATGTGTGATACCTGGCCTGGTTGCAGGGATTCTAGGAAGGCTTGCATGCATTTGGATGTGCGCCTGCAACCTTGCTTGTGTGTCAGAATTCATTACGGCTCTGTGCATGTCTATATCCGCTGAAGGCACCATTTATCCATGCTGGCTAAGACTGTTCATTTGAGAGGGTGAGATCATTCCCTTCAGCTTTTGATGTTCAGATAAACGTCCATTCTTTTGCTGAATGTGCATTGTGTTATGTTGTTTCATTCCCTTTGTTGTTGGAATTGTCGGATCAGGTTTTGCTGTATTGATGCTAAGCAAAACCGTATTGAGTTTACCTCTCATGCCAGGATTTCCTCAGGTTTAGTCACTGTGTTCACGTCACGTCTTCAAAGTAGAAAAAGTATTGCTGAGTCACTTTCCGAAAAGGAAGCGCCAACAGCGTTTATTATAACTCTACTGGTGGTTACAGGTTGCTCGTTTGCTACTGTTTTCACATAAATTTAGAAGGCCATTTTTTGTAATGGCAGGAAGCAGGCAGCACAATTTAGCTTTAGCTTTTGAGGCAGAAAGTGTTGAGGAAGCTGCTCAACTTTTGAGATTCTTGTGGGTACATGATGTCCTACATGGGAGGGAGCAACAAGGGGTGTTTTTTAACCTTTATTTATCCAGGAGTAGTTCATGGAGCATCAAATGCTCCTTTGCAGAAATTCGCTGCTCACACACACTCACACCAGGAAGCTGCCCAGTATAACCACAGACCTCTGCTTAATAAGCTCGTCCAGGAGCTATGATTTGACGACGTTAGCCTACTTGAGGCCTGGCAAGAGGAGTGTCCTGTCTCCTCAGGACAGTCTATTCTACTTGTTGTGACTGATAAACGAGTAAAAAAAAAAAATGTTTAATGTAACTGAGTGGGTTTTTTTTGAAAAGGCAAACTTTTTTTTTCTAAATTTGAAAAGTGCTCCGCTCTACCAAAAAACAACAACAAAAAAGCCTCTGCATATTCTAAAACTCTGCACTATGCATTTTGAAAGCAGATGGCTCTCATAAGATTACATGTAAAAAAAAAAAAAAAAAAANAAAAAAAAAAAAAAAAAAAATGCTTCCAGTGGAGGACAAGGCGCTACATGTGAACACAGGCTAACTGGCACCCAGAAGAACATCCTCGCTAATGTTTGCATTGCTGAGCTTGAAGCATCATAAGATTTGCCGTTATCCTCTGCAGAGAGAATCTGAGCCTGTTCAGAGCATTGGTTCAGGAAATGTTAGCCTAAATTCAATAAATTTAACTGGAACAGACTCTGCACACAGTCATCCAGTCAAACACTGGATCTGTTGGTTTTTTTTGGAGAATCCTTGATTCTGATTGGTTAGCAGGTGTCTGTTTTGGTTGTTGTAAAGTAATGCTGCTGCAGGTAATCACAACAACAATACTGATCTTGATTAGCTAAAGGCTTTTAGCACGATAGGAGATGCAGTTTGTTTGCAAGAATACAGACTGCTTAAAATGAAGTTACCTTTCAGAAACGAGGGAGGGGAAATTGTTTTAAAAGAAAGTGCAGAAACTTAAATTTATGTAGGTAGCTTATTAAATTAAAATAGTGGCAGATAAAACTCTGTAGCATTCAGGTAGAGGACAGCACCGACCACAGTGTCAGCAAATATCAACCATGTTTGACCTGGAACAATAAAACCCATTCCTGCTCGGAGCTGTTTGGTGTTTAGCTGTGCTGCTTAGTCAGCAACAGAAACTTGAAGGAACTATATTTCATGATCTTCTTAATAAAAAACTAAGCTCAAGAAGTAGTTATTGAATGACTAATGTGTGATATTTTGCAAATTGTGGGTAAGTGGCCACGCTATAGTTTTCTACTCTGCATTGCAGTCATGGATTTTGAAGCTTGTCAGGCATCATTTTTTACATAATGCATCATATTTGCTGCTGTAGAACGGCTCATGGTGATTCTCTAAATTCTTTAGATTAAATCTAGAGAATCTCTAGATTCTCTAAAGCGTTGCACTGTGTGACTTGCTGAATGCTAAATAGCTCATGTTAGGAATAAGTCCTGAATACGAGGCATGTTGATGTCAGTCACCCAGCCTGGAGGGTGTGGTGTGTTTAATGACTTGGTGCCCCCACCCTTCTCTCCCTTCCCTTTCCAACCCGGAAGATCTGTACAACTACACCAAACCGGACATGGAGGACTATGACGTTCGCTCGGCCGCCAGCATCCTGGCGTCGGTGAAAGAACAGGAGGCGCGCTTCGAGCAGTTGACCCGAGCCCTTGAGGAGGAGCGTCGCAATGTTACCCTGCAGCTGGAGCGCGCCAACCTACCTCCCAACCCCCCTACCAGCCAACCACTAGCATGGCAGCAGGTGGTGATGCAGGTAACCGATGCCAGCATGATGGTACCACCCCCCACCTTCCTTTTCAACCATCAGTTTGTGCCAAATGTCTGCCTCCCTACCTGCTCTACAGCACCATCTGCCTCTCCCATCCCCTGCTTCCATCTGAGCAACCTCATTCCATCATCATGAGGTCATTGCATCTCCTGGCGCTATTTCATCTCTGGTGGGACTCAATAATGTCTTTGTTGAATTTTTCTTTGATTTGGAACACTTGTTGCTGTTGTGTGTCCACCGTACTGTAATCTGCTGTGTGGTGACTCATCTTTAAGGACAGGCTGATGAGATTCTGCCTCCTCTTCTCCACCCCGTGCCACCCAATCTCATCTCCTTTCATCCGATGCTCTTTCATATTGTCTGGTGGTGCTGCTGATTGAATTTGGCCTTTCACCCAGCTCTGTGCAGCCTCGGGAGGATATCATAATTCTGGCCAGTGCTTTTGTCAATGGTGGCTCACCCAATAGGAAGATATAGAAATGAGAAATGAGACAGATGTAATGCCCTAAAAATGTCAGCATTCACAACAGCTCAGTGATTTACACACCTCTAGCTACTCCTCGCCAAGGAAAAGATGACAGTCAGGGCTTTCTGTGTCGTTAACTCTCAAGGTCAGGTAAAATAGCATCTTATTGCTGGTGTTTTCAGCCTCTAAAGGTCTGATTGATCCACATGTTTATAGTTTTTTTTTTTTGATTGCTAACTAGCATCGATACAGTCTGCATTTCCAACATACATCTTGGCCAAACAGTTCATCTCACATCCAAAACTCACTCAAACCACCAAAAGCACTTCATACATGTGTCAAAATAAGCTCGTTCCACCTTAATACTTCATACATATGTCAAAATAAGCTCGTTCCACCTTAATACTTCATACATGTGTCAAAATAAGCTTGTTCCACCTTAATACTTCATACATATGTCAAAATAAGCTCGTTCCACCTTAACACTGGCAGCAATTCTTACTCAGAAAGACAACACACTAACCTAAAAAAACACCAACAGGGAGCATTTCAGAAATGATGAACTTTTATATCTGAAGTCTGAATGATTTTTCATATAAATCTGTATTTCATTATAGAATAACACCTTTTCACTTTATTGACTGTACTAAAGTCATGTATGTAACATGTATGTATGTAACAAGAATGAGTCAGAAATGCAGCAATTTGCTTCAAATCATAATTTCATAATTTGTACTTGTGAAAAATAAAAATTTGAAAAAAAAAAAAAAATCTGTTAGGGTTCTCATCAACCTGTCTTCCTTGATCCATGTTTCCAAACCAAGTCATTCTGCAGTGTCACCTTTTGTCTGTTTGGTAAGGACACTAAAAACACCTGAGAGGCTTTCAGCTGAAACTCAGTCAGCTGTTTGGAATGCTTATTATCTCATTTTATTTTAAGTATTCTGTGAGGTTTTTCTATATATTTCAATATGGTTACTGCAGAATTGTAGGAAATTTGCCGTCATTCTGTTCTGAACATGTTTTTAACCGTTTTGAAAACAGCGTGTTACCATGTAAAAATGTGCTGCAGATGTCAGGTGTTTTGCAGGTGAAGGAATATCAGTGGCAGGCTGTGCATTTTACACCTAGGCCTTCATATGCTCCTGCAATTAAACCTCCTTCTAATAACCTCAGCATGACACTAGGGCTATATGCTGCTGTTATTAGACATAACCAGCTCATATTCACAGTGACAGTAACCTTTATCTAGTGGAATAAAGTGATTTAACACCAGGATCAACACCTATGACAGTTACAACACACTAACTGCAGAGACATGAATAGGATGTAGCATTATT